>UZAF01016441.1:20983-56484 GCA_900617895.1 Haemonchus placei | reverse complement strand
GGGGAGGGGGGGAGGCAGGGGAATCTCGAAACCCATTTTTAATGACGAACAAAGCGAGCTTGACAACCCTTGATGGTCCTATCTGGAATCACTACGATGAGTTAGAAAGTCAAAGTACAGTTCAGTATTAACTCAAAGTCAACTGACGCTCATAAAGAGCAGTTGACCAAAAATGTGGTTTAGCTAGGGAGTGGGGTGGATGGATGTTTCTTCAACGAGTGCAACTTACTTTTTCGCATTTCGGCAACCCCATAGGTGGTGGAGCACAGCGGCGTATACACGCCTCTTCGGTATCATAATTGTTTCCGTTTCCGCCACATCCCGAAAAGGTGAATCTCTGCAAAAGATAGAATTGAAGTTGTTGAAGAAATCAACATTTCCATGATCTCACTAGTCACTGCAGTGAGAAGTTGCATCGTTGATGGTGCGTGAGAGTCTTACTCTGCATGATTTCCCAGTCGCTCCTCGAACTAACAGCGGTGAGGCAAGAAGTAGGGTAGAGGTAAACTTACTTTGCATTTTGCTTCCTGCTCATCGTAGTACCATCGAGTGAGCGCTGCAGAGCAAGGCCCGCGAGCCGCTCCACCAACGCATTCCTTTGTCTTCGGCGCAGAAGAAAGTTGAATTCCTGAACATAATACATGCTGAGAAGTGTTTGTTTTGAATGGAAACTGATTACCCATACCATCGCAATCAGGCTTCTGCCCATTTCGAGTACGGCTGTTCGCGATCTCGATTCCCTTCGCATCTACACAGAAACACTGCCGACCATCGGGTTCACACTGGAATATACAAAAACTTTGTTAAGAAGATTCTTGGAAGTTCCCGGACGATTCACCTCAAACCATAATTGGACCGCCAGATGACATACTGTCAGGACAGGTCAGACGCGCTGGGACCCATCAAGACATCTACATATTTCACCCAGACTGTGAATTATTTGGAATGTGTTCCGCGTTTGTTTGTGAAAGGCCTTCCCCCTCCAACAATTTATTAATGTAAGCAAAAACTCAGTCCTTCTACACAGGCCTCAATTTGCCAGAAGAGGAACAGAGAAGTCACCGATGTCTCAAGCTGATTACGCTCTGCACGGCGTGCGGTCGGGGATTTCCTAAGTTGGGCTTAACCTCATTACATTCATTGTGAAGGTGAGTAGAGCTTTAATAAGCCTATTCCCTTGTCCTCATTCCAAACAAAAGCTCACGCTGTTCAGAAGGCTCAGATTTCATTGTCTTAATTGATGTTCTTTTTGCACTGTCGCGCTCAAAACATCACACTTTTTTCGATCTACGTGTCCCACTAGGATTTTGTTGATGAAGGATGGATGTATTACTCGAATTGTTTTCTAATATTTCCAGAATGTGGAATGTGTAGCTTCAAACAGCATGGATAACTTCTGATGGCACTGCAGAGGTGCTCACCTCATTTCCTTTTCTACATATTATTATACTATACCCCCATGTTCTCCACATATTTGGTGCCCGGATGTTTCGTTCCGATCTGTCGAATTTTTCAGCGAACCTAGCGCCTCCAACTTCCCTTTTAGTACGTCCTTTACTTTCTTGAGAGGAAATTTACAGAGGGGAATAGTTGCATTACCTGAACTTTCTCGAAGGCACCGTGAGCAGTGCAGACTGGAACAAATCCACCTCGAATTGTCGACGCTGCAGCAGCTGCCCTTCGCCGTTCACACTCTGAAAAAATGGAATTGAGAAACGTGGTGTCTAACTTTTCACTGAGTTAAGGTCACGAACTCCATCAAAACTCAGACCGATACTTTCAAAATTATTTCCTTAATTTTTTTAAATGAAATAGTCAAATAGTCAGCAACTACAGTCGATTAACGAATCAGAGAAGGGGGGTGGGGAAGGGAGGAAATGTGTGTTCGTGGTGCTGCGGTGCTGGTTTTGCGTAAGGTCATGATTTCGCAGTGTTTCCTTAATCTCTGAAGTGAAATAAGTAAAACATTTTTCGAATCTCTGAGAGCGACGGGATATCCAGGTTTCACAACTACGGGCAATGCTACAAAGCCTCTCCGCTATACATTCAATTCTAGCGAGCGATTTCTCGATGATTTTAACTGAAATATTATAATAGCATACGGCGTGTATACAGCACACGATCCTATGACAAAACCATTTTTCATTCCATTTCTATGTTAAGGTATTCCAATAATGAAAGAAGAGAGCGACGAAAGCGAGCAGACTGAAAAGGCTCGATTTTGCATACCTAGCAGTGTGGGGTCTGCATAGGGCATGCATAAGTGTTTTTCTCGACAATGAAGCCGAATCAAGAACAACTGAGCTCTAAATTGAGCACCACTCGCGCTGGGAAGGGCTGCTTTCATGGTCCGCCAGCCGGCGGATTATGAAAGCAGCCAATGGCACGCACACATGGCCAGCTCGTCGAAATACCTCCACTGTGCCCAGACGTCGAAATAAATTTTGTCTAAGCTTTCAGGGTGTGGCAGATGAGTTAATTATCCATCTAAATCGCATCATGCGTTGCTAGTTGCACATTAAAAAACAAACGAATGCATTACCACAAGAGGAATGCTCTGGAAAAGTGAAAATACTCACCAGTCGTTGCGGGCGATTGCGACGACACGGACCTGGATGTGTTGTCAGCCTGAACAACCGATAATCGTTCAGTTGTCTTTACGTGAATGTTTCGTCTAATGGTTGTGCTTTGTGTTGAGGTTGGTTCTACAGTGGTGGTAGTGGTGGTGGATGTTTTAGTGGTGGTAGTAGTCATTCTTGGAGTTGCTGGTGATTCCTTGCTCCTATTTACTTCGGCTGACGTCGTTGACAATTCTACTGCCACCTTCGCGCTTGAATCTAGAGGCTTGTCATCGTCAGTAACGCTCGGTGCAGTCTCCATGGTAGTCATCGTAGTTTTCTTGTTTGCTGTTATATCTTCAATAGTAGTGCTCGATGTTTCAGTAGTGGGAACTACTGGGGTAGTGGTGGTTGTTGGTGCCTCTTTGGAGGTTGTGGGTGCTTCAGAGGTGCTTGTGGAGGGAGTAGTCGTAGTTGACGTCGTCTCCTCCACTGTCGTTGACTTCAATGGCGCCTGTGGTGAAAAAAGGAACATGCAAGAGAAAATAAGTAGTTCATGCAAAATGAAGGAAATGCAAAGTTTGAGTGGTGCTCATGCATCATGCTTTTGTGCAACCTCTTTTACCTGAGTTGTGGTCTCAGTCGATGTCTGAGTCACAGCTGCTTCATCGGGCTGGACAGCATTGCCAACAGGACCAACAGTACCATAAGTCTGGTCGATGTCACTTTTGGGAGAGCCAAGGTTAGCTGAATTTTGAGAACACCTCACTGATAAGGACATATGTGATTCTCTACGTATGGTAGAGGGGTAGTCATCTCAAGACTTCACTTTCACTTTTTCTACATGATCTAGCAGATAGAATAGAATCAGTTTCGATTTTAGTATATGTTCAGGAATGAACAGGACTGTAAGGGCTAGATTTAGTTTCTTCTGGCTTCAAGAAGGGGTTGAATGGTCATTCAAAGCAGCAGCGCAAAACATAGAACTATGTGGTTTATGCATTAAAAGTTAGGAATTACAGAAAATTTCCTGAAACGATTCATAAAAACGATAAGGTACAAAACTCATTGACTACTGGTGGGTCAATGAAATTTTTTCGAAAGAATCACGAGTAATATTTCACAAAAGTATCTTAAAGTATGGTTCAGGATTTAGAGTGAGGTTTGCGATGGTTCAACATTTTCATTTCGAAAACAAATCGCAGTTTGGAATCAAGAAATGCTGGGAACAGAACCGGTACCTTTCGATCTTCGCTAGCGATCAAATGAGCGGTAGACACTTTCCCTACATGGAAACGAAAATTGAGTTTTTCCCGGAATCCGCGAATCTTCGTGCCTTCTTCTTAATTTATTTACGTAGCATATTTTTGGCTACACCATGCATCATAAGCGAAAAAACCCTTTTTATCATGGAAATTTCTATTCCTTTCAAATTCCCTCGCCCGTTTAGAGACGAAAAACGGCTCGTCAAAACTAAGAAAATGCCTTCGCTACTCATGTCGTTTGAACTGTATCACAACCGAGGAAATGAATAGGCGATAGAGCGATGGTAATGAATGATTGATGAAGATTTCTCATATTAGAAAAAGCGCTTTCAACTTTATGGCTGAGAGTTAGAAGTACTGAAAAGAGAGGTAAAAACAGCATACAACAATCGAGTCAAAAGCCGGTAATCGTTGCATACAAAGGCTGAGTTACATACAAAATTATACATCCATATAGACTGCATCACCAGCACCAAAAGGTGTTACAGTTTTTTTGTGAGGGCTCCCTAACGCTAGGAAATTCTTTACAAAAGCTCTATCGGTGGGAAAGCTCAGTATGATTTTGCAGACTGACCTGGAGGAGGGTTTATACATGCATCCTCGCATTCTTCCTTATATCGGTAGAGCTGCGGCTCCGAATCGTCGTTAGCGCAGTGTCCTTGAAATAGGATTCATAATCGAGCGATAATGATCATTCTGCTTCTTTTAATTTGCTATGTGATCTTGCCAAAGTATCACACTCGACTCGCCGTTCACAAACTCCCGTCACGAGGGTTTCATCGCAGTTCTTTTGCTTCCCGTTGGCTAAGCAAGACCTCTAATGGTTTTAATGGTATCCAGTCGCGGACTTTTTCCCATCTTTTCTGCGCAAGACTTCTTCAGTCATTCATGAATTGAAAAGCCAAGACTTTCGAAGTCTGCAGCACGGAGATCATGAATGCTTGGCTACAACCACCTAAAAACGAAAAGGAATCCTGTGAGGAGGAAGATAAAATATTTTGCCACCCAATCTCGTTTTGAGTTGCTCCCCCACATTCGATCCTCCACACTCGACCTTCAAGAAGGATGACCGACGAGGGTGCGAGTCGACACCAACTCTTCGACATTATTTAGATGTGTACTATGAAAATAGGAGGGGACCTCATTCTCGCCTTAAAGCTAGGCCTTGTTTGGTGTTGTCAGGACCACTCAAAGTCGCACAATGCAGCGGCTTAGGTTAGTTACAGGACGCGATCACGATGGCTATGGCTATTGTATGCTGCGGGCTTAGAGTGACATCTCAATAAGTTTCCAACTGCGGGGCTTAATTACGTGTCGTAATCGCTTGCCCACACCCAATTATGCTGTGGTTTTCTGCTACGTCCCTGATTCCATGACCTCTCCAGAAAGTTTTCAAAGCATGTTTATGAAAGGGCAATGCGTCGATGCGATGTTCCGTGCGGTGTTTTGTGGGTTTTCAACGACGTCTGACTTTCACCCTCGACTGCCTTATTTTCGAAAACTGGGACAAATACACACGATGCGCCAGATCGCATCCGCTGTTTGAATGTGAGACGATTTAACGTGGTGGTAAATGAGATCACCGATGTCAACCAATGAAAGAAGAAAATGCGATCAAAAGATTTGTGAAACGCTGTACGCTAGGCAGACGACGAGAACCCACCGTAGGGATAGCTGACGCATTCTCCATTCCGCATGTAGTACCGGAGCACAAACTGAGATCGTTTCGGACTTTCACCATTCTTAGAAGGGCACCTGCCACGGAATGGTTGTCGCTTGCAAGGATCCACAGCCTCTGTAATGCTTCTTCTCTGGCCAGGGTATCAAAGAAGGAAGTCGAAATAATAGAACATACCTATACTCGCTACCACGGCACATGCCGCCAGCAGCGCTAGAAAGCGCATTAGGCTGCAACACAAGCATTAGTGGATAAAGTGTACTGATTGAGAGAAAAACCCGAAAATCAGCAAAACACATCTCAGCTGGAATTGCCTTACTAACATTCTTGAGCGAATGCGCAACATTCACAAAAACAAGCGGTGCATTTCAAAAAATCAAGCTACATCGCTTTTCGGTTATCTTCCTTCCATGAAAGTGAAAAAGAGACCAAGTAGCAAATAAGATAAGTAGTGTACGGCTTGAAAGAGGCTGAAATTCAGATGGAGGAAGCATTTATGACATGTACGGCAGAAATATTTGAATGAGTTGGGTGAAACGAGTGAGGGTCAAACTATCGTGACCGCTAGGAACTTGTCCAGCAGCGTTGTCCACCAGACACATCTTAGTCGCTTTCATATGTAAAATAGGGATAGGGACGACTGGCTGCAAATGATAACGGAAAACTGGTCCGCTGCTGAGACATTCATGATTCGCTTTTTCCGACCCGTGGATTAGAGGAGGTCGGAGAGGAGTCGAACTGGACACGCGAGTGTTTCCGTCAGCCCACCAATTATGTCTATCGTGTGCGGTCTTCACGGGTTCAGATAGTATGCTTCACTGGAGTTGAACAGCGTGGATTATGCGGGCCATATTAAGCAACATGGTCAACTTCCTTAATGTGTTAAATGCAATAAATGAGCCGTGAATACAACTTGGATCAAGGGGCGCGAATTCGACACGCGGTGCGAGGGCGTTCCTTTCTACTATAAAGTGTGTCGCTGTGCGCAAGCGTTGAGTTATCTGATCTTTCCCTGCCGGAATCGTCCTTGACACCACGGCCCAGTAATGCGCAACCATCTATACTAATAGACACAGTCCACTGATTTTCATGATACCTCTCCCACCCATACCAAGGCGATAACCATCTGTAACAGCCGTTTTCCTGCAAGAAGATGGGGCCTCGCTCTCAGAACTGTTGGTGGCACCTTTGGCGATCTGGGGAACCTTCTAAACTTTGCCATTCACCATGTGATTCTCACAGTGCAAAAGGGAAAATTCAGGATTTTCAAAACAAAGCTGAACAAACATCTGAGCTCCTTGGAGTTCAGTGAAAAGAGGTTGAAAGTTTGTAAGATATCTTTCCCCCCTGAGTGGTTCAAGGCTCATCCCCTATGAGCACAGCACAGTACGAGCAGGATGCAGTTGGTGAAGCCTCAAGATAAATTTTAACTCTAGCTCTACATATCGGTCAGGAAGAAACAAAAGAAGTCACCGCTGACGGGCAGAGAGGATCATGAATAAATGGATTTAGAATGAATCCTCGCTTCATGATGCCATCAACACATCCATGACTTTTTTGAGCTTCCATTTTCACTGCCACAATCTTGATCTTATCGTAGCTTTTTGTGGCTAATTGCAAGCCCCTTATCGGATTAGTTCATCTACTCCGAAAATAGGCTGCTGGGGATGTTGCTGTCAAGCTCCAGGCTTTTATTGCACTGTTTTTGAGCTGCCTGTGGACAGATGTCTGGCAATCGTCTCGAACAGATAAACACCACCATAGCAGGCATTCCTGCAAACTCTTTTATCTTGAAATCTCGATTCGACGGATGATGAATCTTTCTACCAGCCGAGTTTTTCCCAGCCCACTTTGGGCTGATTCATCAAGATCATGCTTTAAATAACGTTAATTTATGATGGCTCTATGCTTTGCAAAGTTCATTATTTCAGGAAAACTTTGTTAGCGCACTCTGTAAGTGTTCCTATCCTTCTTATGATTCAATAATGACATTTTCGTCAGGAAGAAAAAGCCGAGGATGCAATCAAGACTGAAGAGGCTCATTTGACTGGTAGTTCTTTCTGTCGCGACGGTTTTTTCAGACGATAATTCTCCTGAAAACACAATAACAATTGGATTCGCCGTTGGCTAGAGATTTCTCCGAGTGACACGCAGAATACGTATTCAATCTGAACCATGAAGACACATATTAGCTGAAGCCATAACTAAGAAGCTTTTTGGGCTAGCTATTGTTCCTAACACTCACTGAACTAAAGTCAGGTACCGTATAAGCAGTGCGTTTTCGGCCGTCTTCTTCTGTATTCTGAACTGGCTTGAAAGGGAGTGGAAAGAGAACGAAAAAAGTTTTGATAAGAGAGAATTTCATCGGGTCAACCATTTTCACCCTTGCTGATATGCTTCTAGGCTTATGCAATAACCCGAGCTGGAGATACTGAACCTTCTGATTACAAAGTGGCTCAAGTCAGTGAGCTTCAAAACCTTCACCAGTAAGATGTAGGATACATAGTTCAAAGTGGTACCTCCACTCTGCCTTCTCGGATTACCTTTGCCAAAGCTGAACGAGCCTTATACTCCCCCAGAGATAATGATTTGGTGCCAGACACAATTAGTAGCAAGTAATAATATAAACATGGTCTTCATAAAAGTTTCAACCAAGGTCCGGCAAAATTCTCATATACTGCACTTCCTCAAACTCCCGAAGGTTTTCCCAGATCCTAATGGTGGCACATTATGCGCTATCATTGTGATCCATTGAAACAAAGTCTAAACAAGATGGTGATATCGTGTGTGTCCGTTTTGCCAAGCCAAGGATAAACTAAGCATCAGACAGCGAGAGAAGATAGCCGTTGTAGATGTTATCAGGTCACGACAACATTCCATGGAATACTCATAAACCTATAAACAAGGACGACAGAAAATTAGAGCGAAAGGACCCTCGCAAACACAATGTGTCCCCAGTAGTACTGACACAAGAGAAACACACGGGAGAAAAAGCAAAATAGTGATCGAAAAAAGGAGTGCTGATGATGAGCTCCTATTTTCGCACAAACGTCAGCTCTACAAACACAGATCACTATGTACTGGCAGTTCAACTGTGCTATTACCCAAGGTAACTGAATTTTTCTGCAACCAGGGTCCGTTCTATACCAGGACCAGGTTCGGATTACGTCACTGACTCATAAACCACACTGAGTAAGCTTTCTAGCGACTTTCGAAGCGAAATGAGTATCAGGCTTTTGCCCATGATGGGGTGATTATTCAGTTTTGGAACTGTTTCATCATAGTGGAGTGTTTTGTACATAGTTGACATGTTGTCTTTCTGGGAGTTCCTGCGTAAAAACGAACTGCTTTCAAAGAAGACCCGAAATGGATCATTTTCACCGAAAACTGAAAGCGAAGTAATCGAGTGAAACGTGTTATAACAGCAGATAAAGATCGCGAGGTTTGTGTTCATAAATCGCTTAATTTAACACTTCGAGATAGAGTTAATTCAATATTTCTCAGACAATAACGAAGGAAATAAAGTTCGAAAAATTGAGCCCCAGAGTAGCCCTACTGGAATTAGGCTATTCTATGACCTCCCCGTTGACAGTGAATTTTTCATAAATTTGTGATTCGAAGTCTTTATAGGGCTCTCACTCGATTACTGGGGATAGATTATCGAAGGCACAAAACAGCAGAAGCTCGGAAGGAGAGCACAGTTCATAGTGGAAGGATATTCGAGGGTAGTTCCATGTGAAGCGTATAGAGGCATGTCAAGTTTTTTCCTAGGCTTGGAAAGGGCGAAGAACGATTGGAATTGGGGTCGTCAAGGGGCTAAACGGGAACTCGCTCTCTTCACTCGAAAAAGAACTGCACGACTTGCGCACACCGCGCGTATCACCTATCCGATCCCGTCCGAATCACCGGGTCTCAACATCCCACTGGCTAAGGGATCAGAGACAGAATCGCGGGCTCCCAATGCTTGAGAAGTAAAAGGAGATGTGAAGGAGGGAGAGAAGAAATCAGATAAGAAGGAGGATTCGCTTTTTTTTNNNTTTTTTTTGTTGACTTGCTCAGCCATAGATGGGGCGGACGTCGTTCAGGGGCAAGTGGCGCACCATACACAAACATGGTCACTGGTTTGAATCCCGTATCGATATCCGCCTAGGTCAACCGAGCTTTCCATCCTTACGGGTCGGTTAATTGGTACTAGACTTGTCTGAGAGGATAAAAGCGCTAACTTGTACAACGGCTGGTCCCCTCCAGTCATCATATGGGCCAAATAAATATTCAGAACGTTGCACGATATGACTGGAAGTCGAATGCCGGGCGCATCCCTCAGATGGGATTGATCGACGTTCGAATCTTTTATCCTTCACTACATAACTTGCTCGGACAATCACTCTGTACATATACAGTCCTTTCTTCACAGCTTACCAGAAACAATGATGATGTCAATGCACTACTAATCGAAAATGGGATCAGATTGTCTATATAAATACGCAGGCGAGTACATAATCCAAGCATAAAATGAAAGAGTGAATGACCGAAGTTGAAGCACGGTGAAAGCATAAGGGAGTGCAGGACAGGTTTCGGGCATCAAACCACCTTTTATAAAGACGAGACAAAGTGCCTGAGGTGGAGCCGTTGACAAGACCTCTGACTAGCGTATTCAGGATCCTTTTTGTTCACTGCAAGATCCCAGTAGACTTTTTTAACATTTCTCAATTGGAACTACAGTTCTACGTAGGATCATTTATCGAGGTGGTTATCCATTTGCTGGCCTTCTTCGATTTGCGAGGGGGTCCTCCCGGAAACAATACTGCACGATGGCTTCCCATCACTCCTAAGTTTATATGGGTAAGGCACCTTGCACCTGCACCATCGGAAAACCAGGACCTAGGGAAGCAATGGTCATTGCCCTCAACCTCAGTGGCTCTAAAAAAATAAATTCTATGAACCTAGTCTGACTGGTTAATGTGGGTCATGGCACAAGACGTGACATATGCACTTAGTTTTCCATTTGGGTACAATAGGATGTACAAGGCCTTCTGACCTTGAATGAGACTGTTAATTTCATTCCAGCTTTGCGAGTCACACCGAGTCCACCCCAATTTTCAAGGGAAAGACACATACCGTAACGGTGCTCAGACTCAAATGTCGCGGGTCAGTAGTTTGAAGGTTCTTTTCTCTATCAGTGAGAACCAGTCGCATAACCAGTTTGCGTAACTCTCTCCCTCCCATCATCCGTTATCGCAATTTGACTCTTCACAATATTCTGTCCTAGATCTTTACACTGAACCCTTTGAAGTTTTTTTGTATATAGCAAGCCATTCACATGAGTCTGTGGGCTAAACGGGTGCTTGGTTTAGGTTTCATTAAGCAATTAAAGGAAAGTCATGGTTAACCACCTAACTCTGCTCTTCTGCTAATCAAAGACCAACGGATCTACAAGTTCATATTAAACCCCACGAGCAGACTATTCTTAAGCCTGCTTTGTGATGAGCAGGTGGAGCGGATTCGCATAGGGAGTTTCCATTTTTGGCCGGTACTACGCTAATTGACTTGCAGAAAAACTGGTCTACTGAGAAACCGTCAAAAGAGAGAAGAATCCGTGTCTAGATAGCGATAAGGACTACAAAGAATTGTAGCGATGAGAATAATTGGAAGCAGTTTTTCTTCTCACCGATCCCACACGGAAGCTCTTCGTCTTCCAGAAACATGTTGAAAGCACAGTTTAAGGTCAGCATGTTGTTACGGAAGATTCGTACTTCTGTGGGCCAACCATGAGGGATACTCATGTAGAGCAGCGGGAGACAATTTCCAATCCTTACACTGATTTCCGCGAAAGCCGGTCTTTACGAATTTTTCTAGGTCAAGTTTGCAAGGGTCTTCGATTACCATAACTACACCTCTCAATGAGTCACCCGCTTCTTTCCATATTGGGGGCGGCGTTTAATCGGATGGGGTTTCCGTCGCACGAAAATTCAGAGCGTCGTCTTTCGTTCCTTTCGTGGGTCGCATAAACATGTTTTTCCCCTTCTTCACTAACCTAACTTTCCCATCTAGGGGCGCATGCACGACGAAGTCCCGTTCGAGTGCTTTGGTCAAATACCCAAATTTTAGTGGAACTCAATGCAGAGATGATTGGGAATATCGAATGACCAGGGCTCCCGTTTTGGTGGTGAATTGGAGTGTATTATATCCAAAGTATACTTCAAATACAACAGCAGGGCATTACTTGAGCACTCCTTGAAAGTCCAAGGCACCTCGATTTCTATCCAGGTCAGGGTACACGGCTCAGTGACAGTTACTGGGTCATAATGATAAGTGCGGCACGGGCCGTTATGAATCGCTAAGTTGGAATGGCTCTACCCTATAATTCGAAAAGCAAAATTCTATTTTTAAAGTCAATGTGGCTCAGTAGAAGTCAGCAGCCAACTATTAAGGCATGGTCACCCCACAGACGAGTAGGTATGCCCTCATGCTCACAGGGTAAGCCACACCTTCACACATTCGCCTGTGGGTTGACCCCGTCTAATGGGTTAGCTGCTGAGCTCTGTCAGACTAAACTTAACTGAACCTATATCGAAGGTACCGACTGGAAAATTCGTCGCATTCAAAAATGTAGGAAATAAAATCGACTAAACCGGAGAGTTAATTTTATGTGAACATAAATATGAACATATAATAAACATAAATATACAACATTGAAGGCAGTGAAAGTCAAAAGGACTATGGATAAAGAAAAAATTTCGAAACTGCGGAAAGCATTCAGTCTTCTAACTCGCATATGAACAAACCAGTTCATAGAGTATTAGCGCTCACACCTTTCTTGAAATGACGCAAAAATATGCCAGATTTTTCGCTTATGGGGTATTGCAGTTTTGGACAACTTGTCAAGATTAAACGATGTGCTTTTCTACATTTTGCTTGTTACCTCAAATGTACAGCTGTAGTGATGTCAGTAAAAAAGGTTCTATTACATAGAACTGATATTAGCTCAGCTGATTTTGGCAGAGAGATCAGCAACCAATTAGCTGATCGGGGGCATCCTACAGGCGAGTGACTGGAGGTGCGAAGAACCCAATTTGGAATGAATTCTTCTCGACCCAGGAGAGTGTGAGTGGAGGTGTGAAATGACTCAATTTAGAACCGAAATTGTACACTCCGTGGCGATTCGAGATTCGATCGTGCGACCGTACGTAGTAGTGCCCCATTTTAAGGTTTACGAGCTCGACTCAAGTATGATATGAATATAAATACGTGAATAAATTTATAAATATGCAATGTAAAAAAGGTAAATGCATTTTTTGACATGACTCAATTGTTATGGGTATAAATAAGTAAATAAAATCATAAATATATAACTCATAAAAGTAAATGCATTTTTACGGGTGTGGTGCAGTAGGAACGAAATTGTCGCGTCGAGCGAGAGAAACGCCGCGCGCGGAGAAATGTATCAGAATGCAGCAGCAAGTAAGAAATTCGGGAACAAAGGAACTATCAGTATAATCATGCAAAAAGCAATAATCGCATAACGATTGAGCTGTATGAAGAACGCTGGAACGCGCGGCGTTTCTCTAGCTAGAACTGTTATAACGAGGCAAATGTTCAGCGACAGCCGTGTGCGGCGGATCGAGTACGCAAAACAGTTCCTACTGCCCGTCTACCACGGAACCGTCGACCCCGGGAAGAAGTAAAGCCTGGTTGGTTTATTCAGTGTTCAATCTCTAGTACACAAGTGGTTATGAAGCTCTTCGGATGCGCCCTACAGTTGCTCGCATAGCATAATATTAGAGAGAATTTACATTAAAGCTTAGGTCCATTCCATTTTCAATTCCGAAAGGACCACGACGATTTTGAACTGCTGTCTAGGGCCTGAAGTCATTTCGAGTTGTCATACGTAAAAACTTCATTGTTTCATCCCTACATTAGAAACACCACATATTATAGAAAGCACAAGATAAGAAGATATTAGCGGCTCGAAGGGCACAGATGCAGGAAAATGTGTCAGTTTCGGCATTAACCTAGGAAGGACAAAATCCAAATGGGGTCACAGCAGGTCGTAAAGTTGTAACATTGACCCAAAATGAAATTCGAAGAAAGCCAGATTTGGTACAATTCCATTCATCCTCCTTCTGATATGTGGGATTCGAGTGGAATATTCATAAATTGCATAGTAATCTAACATGACCTTCGAAATGAACGATTATGCCAAAAGCTTTGTGGCCATTTATTGTTTTTCAGAAGATATAGGGCTTTCTATTAACTGGGAGCGTACGCAGTTTTTGTCTCTTGTACTTTGACGGTTTTGAAAGCTTTCACTCACCACTCATAGCAAGGCCTGCACAAATTCCCAAATTTTCCCAAATTCATGAATATTTACATTGTATTAAGAGAAAGAAAGATATGGAGTTGTGAAACAAGAAGAGGAGATTCGGAACTAAGCAAAAACGAACGGAGTTGCTGTTGAAGTATCCTATCAGTGGTTATAGTGAATTAGGAAAAAGAAATGGGCGACGAGGGTATGGATACGATAGATCCGACATCATCAGAGATGGTGGGTAACCGCATTCCCTTCTTTATCGGGTCAAGGTAGTCACGGGCGATGTGTAAGGTTGACCCAAATAGAAGGTATTCCATTTTTGAAATGAGTGGGATACGATGAAAGGGTTCGTGGGTGAAATGGGTGCTTTGGAGCGAAAATGAACACGACGCGGTCATACCTTCGGAAAATGTCGTCTCTTTCATGTGCCAAGTGAAAAGGAAAATTGAACCGTAGTTCGATCATAACGATTAGCTCCAAACTTGTGGTGAAGACAGTTCTGGATAAATTCTGATGTGAACTGCCAATCGTTATCATACCACTAGGCATTTTAGAAGTCCATCGATGGGACTAAGAAATTTTCGACGCTGAACCAGACTAACCCTTTCAGACAACTTTCATAAACTTGCACTCTGGTAGGGGCATTATGAAAAAATATTACATGCGGGCTATTCCGTTCGAAGAATAATGTATATCATGTATCTCTTTGTAGTTATATTGTTTACCCATTCATAGCAATATTACTGACTGAGAGATATAATTCTCGACTAAACGTATCCTTAAAAATTTCTACTAATAAATCCTCACCTTCTCCGCTCATCGTGTAATTATAAAGTTTCGCAGGGCTTTCTAACATTTTTGCTAACCTTCTTGGAGAGTCGAAGTTCCGAAGTGCTGTGCCATTGAAGTTTTCCCAGTCTTATCCTCAATACAAGTGGAAAATGCGAGATACGAGAATGCAGGTTAGCCATCGAAGACGTGCATTTTCCATAAAATTCTTTGAGGTATCGAAAGTTGTCAGACCGCCTCCGTATACTTTACTGGCCACATTTTGAACAATCAATATCTTAAATCATACTGTGGCTGTTTTTCTGAAATTCTGCATAATCATCTCTGAGTTCACTTAGCTGTCGCTACCTTCGTAGCGATGACCAGCACTTTCTTCTTCAGCCGGATAAGCAGTGAAATGGACTGATCTGGTTTTCTTTCAGCACTTCTTGTTGCAGTGGAAAAGTACTTCTGCAGGTGTATATTGACTTATGGCTTCGAATCTCTGCTAACAAGGCGTAAGTACTGACATTCACAAACACATCTGCGAGCTTTTCTTAAAATCTCTTCACTCGTTTGCCTCTAAAAGCTTTCTCGAAAATCCACTAATTCGGTGAAGTTTTTCAACAACCACAAACAGCTCTAGCTATTGCTGCAAATCCGGTTATCTCGATGCTCTTCTTTACCCTTCCTTTTGAACTTCAAACTGCGAGCATCGCTATTGCTCTCAGCATAACATAGAAAGTGGTCAGAACTCAGCTCGAGACAAGAGATTATAATCGCAGTTCTGGATCTCCACAGTGAAGACCATAATTCGATGTTCTATAGCTAGCTTTTTTTCGGTTTCCACTTTGCAAACTCCATTTCACTTCAATCCGCACTAGATTCTACACATCGCCTTAGCGCACTTTTTTACTGCGACGTATGAGCTGAAAGTGAAACAAAGACGGATCTCGGCAAAGGAACTGCGACGAAGACGGATTGCGACCGGGAAATCTCATCGGTTATGGGTTCTTCTCTAATCGTGTCGTCTGTACCAAAGATGAAGAAGTCGCTGCAAAGGTTTTAATCTTAGTGATTGAAGTCAGATGTCTTGGGAATTCCTTTCTCATGAAGTTCCGTTGTTGGTCTGCATTAAACTCATGTGAAATGTTTCATAGAGACCCTTACAGTTGCGCTGTCAGTGTGAATGTAATACATGTATGTATGAAGACCCACACTCCAAGGTAGATTTTGAAGAGATAGCCGATACCGGCGGGAGGAAAGGGTTGCTTGACCTTCGCGGGTAATCGCTCGTTGACTCATTATCAGTTAAGTAATCGAGAAGCGATTCATTTCAAACGAAACTGTGAATTTTCCTCGATTCGTGACCTGCTCGTTGTTCATGTATGCTATTTTGATATGTTCAAGTGAAGCATATTCCACACTATCCAATACTATTTGACTGCAAAGCAGCAATGTCCGCATAACTAAGACGAAGGCGTTTGTAGATTATGCTGAAAGCAAGTTTGTGACGTATGCAGTTATTCGCACCTTATTTGCGTTTTTCTCCTCTTCTGTATTCCGTATTAGCGTTCGTACACTTCATACACTTTGGACATAGCGAAAAGGAAAGAAATCCTAGTAGCGCCAATGTCCCTATTTTCAATTGGTTTTGATTTCAAGCTCGTTGGGATATATGGAACATGGTAAAAATGCAGGTTAATAGTGGTAAATATTCACACCACACCAGTGCTACACATATTGAATTTTGCTTGATAGATCCAGTGGGAAAGGAGTTATGACTGAAAAGTACGAGTGAGGAAGCATTTGGCCGAAACATTTGAGCGCTACTGTATACCCAGTTTTGTTCGGTTACCTTTTGCTTTCCTTTTGGTAGCGGAGGAACCTGTCAGATTTGTAACTTCATCTTTAGTAAGGGTTTTCTTCTTGGGGGGTTTCTCCACTACCAAAATAAATGGTATTCGGTTGGCGCGAGATCAGGGCTATCAATTTCCAACCAAACACCCGAAAATCTATCTTCTTCATTGGTAATTTCTTCGATATTTTCGTAAAATATCCTGGATGCCTTGTTTCTCTTAGTAAGTTCTCACATGGTATACATAAAAGTGGGCTCTAGTTGACACTATCAAAAGATCGTCATCCATGCCTACTGGTCAGCAAAACTTGAGATAAAAAACTGCTGGGAACGAAAAGTCGTGTTCACAACTGCATTGTGATAAGACAAAAACACCTTATGTTTTACCTACATATAAGGATAAAGGATAAAGTTTTTGGCGTTAATCGATCCCGTCTAAGGGATGCACCCCCGCACTCGACTTCCATTCAGAATCGTAGTGGCGTGATGAGTGCGTATGTGGCCTATACAATGACTTGCGGTGGCCAGCCAATGCACAAGTCAGTGCTTTTATCCTCCCAGACGAGTCTGGTACCAATTAACCAATTAACCCCGGAGGGATGAAAGGCTTGGTTGGCCTAGGCGGGTATCGATCCGGGATTCGACCCCCTGACCGTACGTGTGATATAGTGCGCCACTTGCCACCACACTACCTCCGAAATGTTCCAGAAATGCTCCATCTGACACGCCATGTTCAACCTGATCCTAGAACCACAAACTGAAACGAAATAACGAAATTTGTTCAGTTTTTCTTCGAACAAAGTACAAGTATATACCTGTAATATGTATTAAATTAAGAGCGTTTAAATTTCCGAAGAGCTTCCAAAACGAGTGTTCGAAATAATGGTTCTCAAAAATCGGAATTACTTCCTTTGCGACTTAAGTGTGAGATAGTAGGTGGCGAGGCACTTATTGCTAAAACGGAGCAGGCCAAATGGTAGCATTGCATATGGCCATTAACCAGTGTTTTTCAATATATTCAATATTTAAACGAACCACTAAGTAAGTTTTTGATAATTTTTGTTTCTTAACTTGTAATTTCTCTTTCTAATTGATCTCTTGCGAAGAGGATCAGGCACAGTTAGAGTAGTAAGTAAGTGTCTACCGACAAAACAAGTGGGGCTCTTACATGTTCCTGACGCAAAGAAGGATTTTACGATGTATTATATTTGAGATCGATCAAAGTAGAAATTCGAAACCTAGTTGATGCTCTAAAGCGACATTACCAATAAATGCGAATCAAAGTTCGCTTAACCGAAGAGCGAGGAGGAAGGAAAATTTCTTAGGGTTCCCTTAAACGACATGGGAGCTCGTGAAGAGTTAAAGAAAACAACTCAGTAACGACATGGGAGCATTCCAAAGGAGTCTTTATGTGCAACATTTATCATGCATATGTTGGCAATGAGGTGATAATATCTCGTACATCGTCCATAGAAAATTTCAAACACCTAAGCTCCAAGTCTGCGATTGTCTCCAAGTCCAATTCTCGAGTCAGTGCGATTTCTTCGACTCTACCAGTTCTCGGTAGATTGACTCCTCTCTTGCTAGAAGATTGTCTGGAGTGTCAAATTCAACCACTTCACCATCTTCCATTACAGCTATCCTAAATGCAAAAAAATGCAGGACTAGTAAATCATATTTATGAAGGAGTTGAAATAAAGCTTTAATCTCGTTACCTATCACATCCCCCAACTACTTCCAGTTTGTGGGCAATGGTGACTGTTGTTGCATGGCGGAAGTGTTCTCGCACCACCCAAAATGTTATACAACGGTACAATACTCCTAATGAAGAGACTGCTTCAACCAAATTCCCTGCTCACCGCGTCAACTAGTGCTTGGGTGGCGTGATCGAGCGAAGCTGTTGCCTCATCAAGAATGAGAATCGTTCCGCCTTCTAAGAGCGACCGACACAAACACAAAAGCTGCCGTTCTCCGATACTAAAAGCTCATATTAGGAGATACGTCTCAACGCCTTTTGTACACTATTTTCATACTACCTGATATTTTTTCCTCCTTCTTCAATTTCTGCCATCAAACCGAGCTCGTTCTTTGATACCATATCTTTAAGTTGGCAAGCTTCCAATGCCTGCCATATATCACTGTCGGCAAATCGATCAAATGGATCAACATTGAAGCGTATTGTTGAAGAGAACAGTACAGGATCCTGAAAATAGCCGAAAAAATTCTTTGATCTATTCAATCTCCATGCATTTACTGGAACAAATAGCTTTAGCTCTGAGAATACTGCTGGCGTGATCTTTGACATGGCTGAAAGGAGAATGGAAGTTCAAGGTAACAAAGATACTCAGGCATATGTAATTCCCTTTTTTAAGGTGCGACAGAAGTCACTGAAGAGTTTGGCTTCGTGGCTCAACAGTTACATTTTGAGTAGTGCTCGTTAAACCGAGGAAGGCACCCTATCCCCCTGCTTCTGAATCTATTGCTCTGATCTCTTTTGAGATTTCGAGTTGAGTTATTACACGGAAACGTTCGTGCGACGCCAGGAACAAAACGCAAACCAGGGCATGAAAACTAAGGCTACAGTTACAGATGATGACATAACAATTTGTGGGTACGAAATAAACGAAATGTAATGGAACTAATGGTAAGCTGAAAACGAATTGATCACGTTGTGGAAATAGTAAGCAAAGGCATATAAATTGTGAATTATCAGTTTCATTTAAAGTGTCGAATCGCAATTCTTTTGAACTGAGCAATTGAGTTTGGCACGTTACCCCGTTTCACGATTCTATTGAATTCTGAGCGAGAACGGTGACAAGAAAAGTGACATCGATGTACATAGGGTCTTCGGTCTAGGGACATGATCCTTAAGGTTGCTTCCTGGAATACGAGAATCACTCGCAGAAAATACAGTGCGTTTCCCAAGTATAAAGGATAAGCAGCCAAGCAGATAATTTCTAACAATAAGCACTACTGTATGACTCACTACCCTGAATAACCCCCACGCACGGACATTTTCTGAACAAGCCTCGACCATAACATTTGTATAAATAATTTTTGAATTTTCCGCCGTTCTATAAGTATGAGACCGCTTTTAGAATTTGAAAAAATTATCATTAGTATCGAGAAAAAAACATTCAGTAGTCGATGGGTCCTCCTCGTTCTAGCCCAACATCGAATAGCTTACATGGCATACTCGAAACAGGGTTTCAAAAGACTTCGTCAAAGGATTAATTCCAAGATTCAAGTGCTGCCTGCTTGAGCCCTTCTATCATCTGAAACTGTCGGTAGTTCGCATAAATCTCATTCACAATGTTGCCCAACAGATCTCCATCGGGTTCAGATCGGGGCTGCAAGGTGGCCATGCCAAAATTTCGTAATTTCGGGAGAGGAATCAGTCTTTCGTGAAATGATTAACGTGGATCGCAGAACTGTCCTGTTGAAAAACGCAGTTAGGACCACGTCGCCGGCTCAGGATTTGCACCAGATGCCATTGTAAGACTTCCCGAAAGTCTTCGGAGTCCGCTTGGAAGTCACGAGAGCAAGCTCCAGCCCAACATCTTTGCAGAAGGTACCCCGTGCCATGACGCTTCCTCCTCCACAAGTGTGATGACTAGAGTGATGCCAGTAGTAATTGTAACCATCGGGACCTTCCAAATTAACTTTCTTTTCATTGAAAAATACGACCTGAACGAGAATGTTGGACCGTATGGCTAACCAGTAATACGTACGTAAAATCTCATACCAAATTCAACTTCTCAAAGGCAAGACATGCCTTCCTGTAATGCTCGGTAAGCCCCGGAGCCCTCTTCATTGTTGCTCTGACAATGCTGGTGCTCCTACTCACGGCTGTCCATTCACTAGTTTCTGACACCAAGAAACCCAACTCCAATCGAACTTTGTTCATCGACAAGGTTTGTCCGAAATAGTTCTTATCATTCTGATGAATGGCATGTTCAATAACAAACACAAAAGGTTCATATATTTCAATGACTTCAGCAGAGGCTCGAAAAGACCCGTTCCAGTCCACATCAGCAAGGTTTTTGTAGATTTTATCATAGTCAGCTACAGAGAGCCTCATACGTAGAATAGGGGTTTCATTACTTTTCGGAAACCTCAGGGAGAAATTAAATTATTATGAACCTCAGGAATTCAGGGACATAATGATCACTAGAAGTTAATAGGCGGGCCTATTTCCACCCTTTTGACTAGTTCTTCCTTATTACAAAATATGATTTCCTCGAGCTGAATTAACCGCCAGCTGCTTCAATCCATATTTTGCGAAGCCGTAACATGACTTCGGTAGAACTACATATTTTGTTTTACCGGACGGAAAGGAAAAGCGTGAGGGTAAATGGAAAGATCAGTAAGAGCTCTGAAGAGTTGTTGAATGAAAGTAGGCGCTCTGTAAAATACAACCACTGTACATAGAGCCGATAATGACGATATATCACGGCACCAAAGTTCATACGAACCAGTAATAGTTCCTTCGAAAATCACACGATACGTATATTGATCCTGATTAATAAAGCGACACCTCCAACACCCTCGTACCGATCATAACGTAAAAGGGTGTACTCATAATTCAAAATGCCAAGAAATGTGAAATTTTTAAACAGCGACTTGAGCCAAGTTTTAGTGAGGGCAATAAAAACAAAATCAAAACGATTTTGTGTCAAAAGAAATACAATTGAATCGCAATTTTGAGAAGTGACCTGATTTCCTCAGCAGACGTTCGAACTTACAGCCACAATACCGAGGAAACGTCAAACATTCAAAGGACTAATTGTAGAAATACTAACATCTTCGAGTATATAATGACTGTCAGGGGCAGCAACTGGAGAAGTGTTCGTCGGTATTAAAGGAAATTTGTCAGGCTTCACACGTGCCGCTAGTCTCAAAGCACGGAGCTTATCTCTCTCTCTGCTTCAGAAAGAGAGGCGCCATTGTAAGTGCCCCTAAATGGGGATAGCCTGGGAGTAGGTGCGGGCTTGTCAGTCTCCTCTTTGATCCTAGTGGTAGAGATTATCAACTTCATTAAGCTAGGGCGACAATGTTGCCTATACAGGAGCACATTCAATAGTAAGAAAGTTTAGAAGTTGCCTAGCACATTTAAAATCAAGAGCAATGCGATTCTAAACAAATGGATCACGAGATTTGGGCACACCTATAATCTACAAAGAAAGTGATAGTTCTTTAACTTCGCAACAATCAACACTGGTCTATTTTCATTCTTGACAGACGAAGATACTTGAGGTAAAGAAAATTTTTAACTATGTGCTGGGAATGTGATCTTTGTAATAAGGAACAGCGTAAACGAAAATTCTCAACTTTGAGTTTCCGGACTTCTTTAGTTAAAGCCTTATTTTCACTAGTCTTAATTTCAAGCCTCTCTTTAACATGGGGCAGATAATCGACAATTGCCTGCATATAGGCAGGCATAAAGTCAGCAGCCATCTTGATCGACTGCAGTCACCAGGGCCTTTTCTTGCTCAGAAATCTGTGGAGGCCCTAATTCGAGAGGCCACTTCTCCGTCCCTTGAACATAGAGTCAACAGAGAGCAAGGAACTCGTTTTGACCAAAAGAGAAACATTCAGTAGGGTAGGTAAGAATCGTCGCTTCCCGCCACAAGAAAGCTAGCCAGTTGAGTATCGGTCAATAGAGATCAAGAATGACCTGACCGGTCGATGACAATCAAGCCACCAAAACGGGTAATTCCCTCTAGTAGTGGCAATTCAGATGATATTCAGATTTCCCTGCTACTTGGGATACAGCGTCAAAGATCTTCATTCCTGTCAGCTTGGGATATGGAGATCCAACAACGTTGCAGACGGGAGCCAGCGTAAGACAATAGGTTCTGTCAGAGACGAGCTGGAAACGACCGCTCACCGCCACGTCACAAGACGAATGGGGTTTGGTTTGTTTGTTTCGTGCTAGAAGCCAGATTGGCTCGATATTAGATGTTTCTGATGACGTGCTACTTTTGACTTTTCACGTGACTTATATCCTTTTCAAATTACTTTTCCTGATATGTAATGTTGCTAGGGGTTGCCAGGGAAATATTTGCACACCGTCGTTTCCATGCAATCTTTGGAGATCACTTTCGAACGTCAACTGTTGAACACAAGCATATGGCTGCTGCCGGCGTGCCAGCCGAGGTAGTGCTAGGAGGAGTGAGGTAGAGCTAGGAGGGGGGAATTGAGGCAGACGGGTGGTCGACTCGGTCGCGTCGCGACCAAGCCCCTTCGAAGGACAGACGCAAATGGTTTTTGATCTTGTTTTTCTTTGTTTTCAGCCCCTCAAAGGGACTTCGGCGCGACGCGACCGCGTCGACCGCCCGTCTCCCTTCCTCCCCCTCCTAGCGCTACCTCGGATGGCACGCCGGCGAATTATGAAAGCAGCCTATGTGCAGCTCAACTCTTCATGCTAGCATTTCGCAACAGTTAATCGCTCTCAATACGAAACAAGTTAGAATGCTATCCTTTATGCGTTCAGAAAGACATAAGTCCAAATCGTGCGGCAAGCAGATATGTGATGCGGTGGGACCCTCCACTGTATGTTACAACACGACAAGCAAAGGGTATCACAAGTTCGAACATGCACACTTTGATATGACCGGAAAACCACGACCTGGGAGACCGGCTGAGCTGAATAGTGACAACCTTCTGAAGCTGGTTGAAGTGGATTCCAGGCGCAGTACCCGCGAGCTTAATAGCCATCACCACACAGTAGCCGCCCATCTGCATTGTTCGGAAAGCCTTGGAGACAGGACGTGCAGATACTTCACGAGCTGGGTGGTCATCAGCTCCAAATGAGAAGAGATGCATGCCAGAAATTGCTGACTTGCTGAAGCACTCTGGCATGGCTGGAGTACCTAAAATAGGAGAAGAGAATTGAGCTCTTTACGCAAACTTTATGAGAACGTGACAGTGGCTTGGCCACGTAACACGTAAAACATATTACTCTGGCCCCAGACCAGAATCGCAGCCCACGAAGGCAATGCTCAGCTAATGTTTCACATAGGCTTCGCCGCACAGGTTTGCTATGATAAAACCGCCTTGTTAGGGCGACGTTTCGAACGACTCGTCGCATTCGAGAGCCTGAAAGTAGCTTGGAGCTCCTGATCCGTGGCTCACCCGACCAAGCGCCCAAAGGCGCTAAGCTATTTGCAACGACTCCAAGAAGTTCGAACACCAAAAGGTCCCAGCCAAAGAAGTTCTGTGGTTTCACCAGCGTTGCCGTCCCACTCGATTACGTAAGCAACAAGGGACCAACAACATGCCATCGACGGTCATGAGATAAGAAATACGCGGTGATCTCAGGGCCCACAAAAAATTATAAATATCAGAAGGTAACTAATTATGGTCATTATGTGTCATTATATTTATGGTCATTTCGGTTTAACAGTGCGGGAGCTAACACTGCTTCCCTCAAAGCCGGCAGTATTTCACTAAAAACCGGGGATTGCTGTGCGTCAGCGGGTAGCACTGATTTCAAAGGGGAAGGATACTTGGTCGCAGTGGTCATTTAAGAATATATATATATACCGTCACAGGTGATTTTCAATGCTGGTCTCTAATTTGTGTTCCAAATCTGCTAACCGATTCTGGAACAAAGTTACGGGATCAATTGCTGCCTGTGTTATATCACTGTACCGAACAGATAATCGAAACGAGCACAGACGTAGCTGTGCAACGCGGCGCAACTGGTAGGACGATCGTCTGGTATGCTTGGCATATGGGTTCAAATCCGTCTATTCAAGGAGAAACACAGCGAGCGCATGCTTCAAGGATCCAATTTTTCATGCCTTAGCGCTTGCAAAACGTGTCTGAGCTCGATATTGGCTTTCTGCGGAGCTCCCTAACATCTCCGGAACACTGAAAAGGTACTACAAGGAAAATGTTTCTCGTCCTTCGCCGGCCGAATGAGGGTGTAAGTATGCCCATGTATGCAAAAAAAACGAGAGCTGGACTCATCACATCGCGAGAGGAACCTCGTGCGTTTCTGGGGATATAGATGTTCTAGAGTGGAACGTCACATCCAACTTTGTGATTTGGCCCAAGAGCTTCAATTTCGTGGCGCTGGTAGAAGAGTCTTAGCCTCCTGGCTCGATTGTCAAATGAAGCCGCACTCCTTCGTACATGAAAACCGAGTTTCGTTTCATCACGACTGAGTGCCATCCATGGAAGTTCAGAGTAGGTGAGAGAGACCATGAGCCTCCGAATTAGTCCCTTTTCGACAAAATATGACGTCTTATCTGGTTGTAACCATCAGGTGCAAAACAAGCGGACCGATCTGTCTGCCTATGGAGATTAGCGGATAGGTTGGAAGGATAAGGTATCATAAATTAATATGGGAATATCACTGCACGACAGTCGTTCCCGCTGGATGATGCTTGTAATCAATGACTGAGTCCTTATAGAGGTCAGCATCAAAGCATGTTGTAGGTGGGTTAGGGTTCGAGTCCAGCCGTGTATCATGTCCCGCCGCATCACCCACGTCTACCTCGAAGAAGGGTTTTTTGACATTCAATGGATCATCGCATGTGCAAATAGATCAAGCAACTATTTTTTCTGAGTTTTGGGTAAATTGTACCAGCGCTTTGGATGTGCGGGCAGTACTCCTCAAATGTAAGGACCGTATCCAAAGATGGCTCTGGCCAGGTGAGTCATTCGACCTCCCTCTACCATAATTGCAGGGGAGCCGACGAAAATTTTGAAGCACTATTTTGAGTGTTTGGAGTCGAGAGGCGTGTGTATGGATATGTGGTCAGTGATGATGAGAATTTTTTCATTGGATTATTACTCCCCTTGATTCTAAAATGTGAGCGAGCTTTGCTGAAAGCAAATATCAAGCCCGAAAAAGTTTTGCTAGCGTATAGGACGCATTTCATAGAGAGGTGAAACGAACGCATGCATCAAAGTTTCGAACCCCTTATGCCATGCCTACCGGGCCTTATCCGCTGCGCCGCCGTTCCGCAGCCACAGCTTTGTTCGGTTCGGTTATCTGTTCCGTACAGTGTATAAAACAGAGGGGAATTGGTCCCGTAACTTCATTCGCGAAATCGTTCAGCAGATTGGAACGAAGATTCAAGGTCAGCGTTTGAAGCTACGCACGGGGGTTCACAACCCATTTTGAATGGCCACTGTAATCAAGTATCCCTCCGTCGTGAGAGGCTCGCTCGCGCCCGAAGATCTATCCTAAAAAAGAAAAGTTTATGTAGCTACAGACGTTCAAGGATCTCGCTCTTGTCCTATAAGCCATTTGAAAAGGTTGGAAGACTATGTTAATCATCATTTGTAGGTTGATAAGTCATTGTGAAGTATCAACACGAGTTTATCCCTGGTCGGTCTCCTGAGACAAACGTGGTCGAGTTTCCATATGACTGGACTGAAACTATTACAATGCAGGTTGTTGCAGTATCATTATTTTGACTTTGCGAAAGCGTTTGATAGAGTCCACAAAAAATCCCGGCAGGTTGGAAGCTTTCATTTTCAACCTCGTGCACGTGGAATGGTTTTTCAAATTAAACGATGTGCTTTAATGAGTGTTATCGCCAGTTTTTTTTTCAAAACACATACAGAGCAAGGTTTTGGTTCGCTTAGAGAAGTTAAAGGTACAATGCTCGAAAAAATGGTTTATTAGTTCTCCCTTCAGGTTTACCCTGTGGCTTCCAAGGGTAACAGAAGGATGCCGTCAAGCCCAAAACTCAACAGCTACTTCAAAATGGGTGCACCGTCACAGGATCACCCAAACTTCCCGCCCCTCGATCAATGTCACGTCAGACGAGTGTCGAAGCGATACAGATTGCAATATTCACTCTAGAACCCACACACAATCAGCTGATCGCCGAGTAATGAGGCGATGTTTTTGGGCTACTCCTTTATTTTCTGTTATTCTTTTTGCTGCTGCGATCCCATGTTTAATTTTCTACCACAAGAGACTAAAAAGAAAGGCTGTTTGCTGTTATTAAGCGTTTTTGTTAACTTATGCTTGATGTGGCAATGAATTCCTGCCATATACACATAATAATCTGCAAAACAATTTTATGTCAGGAGTATTTTTCAAAAATGCAAGAAGCCATTGACCAGACTTTGAGCTGGTCTGAAAAGTAACAACCACCTGATGCACGGAATGTTCGGAACTTTCCAAAACCTTCGTACACGATTGAGGGAGTTCCACTTTTTGCCGTTCACCATTTAATCTTTCGCGGAAGAATGACAGTCATACAATCACAATAGCGCAGAAGAATTTCATTCACATATCACTCATTCGAAACGGTTCTCGTGTCCCACGTTTCCAAAAGTTTCAATCAAAACAGGTATCAGGAAGTACTTTCACCACAAGATAGAAGCAAAATTTTCGATTTTCGATCTAGTTCATGGAAGATGAAAAATGGCTTCTCTTCACTGAAAAATAACAATCACAAGAGCGATAAAAGGGCTCTAAGTTTTGCCAACAAGGCCTCAAACAAGTCTACGTGCAAGGAGCTCATCCTTACCATTAGAGCTCACAGCTCTCGCTTGTGACTAGCCAGGAATATACCGGCCGCTCTATGATGTGCTCATTTGAAACGAGGTTTGTTACAACGTTCTAGTTAAGCATGATGAGTTCCGGAGTTTTGTGAGGCCAGTTCTTGAATGTAGTTGTTTGTTGGAAGCTGCTGCGCTTTTAGTGATTATGCATGATCTTTTCGGCCGTTGCTTCAATCTCAGCTGTTGACGGTATTCATATCTAACTTGTGCCTTTAGCATGCGTAATAAACATGAATCCTGAGACTTTCCGTCTCACTCAATCGCTTTCGAGCTTGTGATTCACAAAGCAAAAAAGCTGCATTTTACTCTGCTGTTCACTCATTGTGGCCCTTCTGATGAGCATCATATCTCTTGAACGGAAGATTGTTTTTACACCCGCCTTTTTGGAAAAGGAATGGAAGTAAACGTGGACCGATGTGTTTCTTTGTTCCATTAAACTGATTAAACTTCCTTTTTTAATGAGGGAAGTGGTATTCAGCTTGGTTCATCGAGTCATACAAACAGCGCGTATTTGCAGGAAATGTTCATCTACATCGAAAATATGATTTCGAAATAGAGAGTTATACGGTCTGTTCCGCACCGCTTTGTATGTGAGCAGGACGAGGTGAGATGGAATGTTTCCTTGTGAAAAAAGAAAAAGAAACTAAGTCAATTCAAGAGAAAAGAAGGAATCATAGACTTGTGTTTTTGGTAAACGTGAAAATCTGAAAAATGGAATGTGGTGATTGGTTTTACAACAACGGAATAATTTCAATATGCGAGGGGCCAAGTGGTGATTTTCGCTATGCCAAACTTTCTTTCTTCTTCTCATCCTCCTATACTACTTCATAATACTTGTTCAGAAGGAATATCTGTTTTTTTGGCACAATTTCGGATCCACGGGTACTTTTCACTCTATCATGAATTCCGCACCAGCATGTAACAGTGAAACAAACCTGAGGAATGATGGTAATTCTGGATCTGAGTTCATGAAGACTGAGACACGAGATGTTGACTCCATCGATGAGGATGTCACCAGTGAAATTTTGAACGAGACGAAGCAATCCTCTTGCGAGAGAGGTCTTGCCTTAAATGTTTTTATCATAGTGTAAAATCCAAATTGACTCACTTGGTCTTACCTGATCCTGTCCGACCTACGATTGCAACTTTCTCTCCTCCTTTAATCGATAGAGTTACATCCTTTACTGCAAATGTTTCACTGTTGCCGTATTGAATACTAAACTTGTGGAAATCGATCGCTCCGCTGTGAGGCCACGTGTCCAGTAAGGGGTAATCGGTTGCGCCATGTTGCTGGAGATTATGAAATTTGAAAATGCACTATTTCAATTCGGGCAGCATTTTTTTTTTGAAATATTTAGAATGTCGGGTGTGAGCGCACGTGGTTTGGGAGAGTTCGTTCAAACCAAGCCCCACTCAAAAGACATTGCACAGGAGACTTACTTCGCTCTCAATGTCGTGGTATTCCTTGATTCGCTCAACAGCCACAACATTTGCATCACTGAGGGCCATCATTCTGACGGAAAAATTCATCATGTCTGTCAACTGAAAACTCTTTCTTGGAACTGATAAGTTACAAGATACTTGACTTACACTTAGAGCAAAGGACACACAGAGACCGATTTCTCCACTTGTTATAAGAGACATCTCGTGAAAGAGCGACACCAGGACGGAACAAGCGAGAACCTCAATGTTGAATAAGCATTAGTTCAGTCTTTGGTTTTAACCACTCCATCATTGTCGTTTACAAAGAAATCGTTAATAGTGGTTTTTCTAACCGAATTACGATTGCGTTCGTCTATGTTCTCTCACGATGTGTACCCAAGAAAAGAGGACAGATCCTCTGCCTGGCTAAGTATTTTATCTAATTGGAGGGCTCCTCCTTATCTCGTCAGAAAATTACGGAATGGTGGATAAACGTCTGCCGTTGTCAATCGCTCTATTTATGATTGAAATGTGTTCCTGTGCACCTCCAGAATTTTTGAAAAACAAGAATTCATGGGTTTCAATATATATACTTTTCTCTAGATCCACAGTAGGTAGAAAGAATATTTGAATATTATAATCATAGAAGATGGAAAGGGATCGATGTGATGCTGCTGCCCTTCATAGAATACGCTTCTACGGCATATCGTTCCTGTACCTCATCATATTCTCTCCTGCATCTTCAATCCGTCACATCACGGGAGTAGCGAGCTATAGACAACTCGGAACTGCCCTTGTTTTCGAATGTCTTTTAGATCAGCTATAGCTTCATAGATAACAATACTTCAAATAGAGTCGAGAACCAATGAGTTAATAATCGAGCTTGCAAGGAGCAGCAAAAATAGGTCGATGATTGCTTTATATAATGCGGATCTGAAGCCTACAAACTTACAAACAAACGTTCGCAACTCAGCTGCTACATATATTAAAAATTTTACCCAAAAACTGATAATGTCTAGAACTGGGTACCATGATGTTGCCTATTAGTTCCAAACGCAGCGATAACCATCTCCCTGTGGCCGGCACGAGGTAACGGCACCGTATGAATGAGTCTACCTCTTCGTTGAAAGAAAGCATAGTCGATTTGACCTGCAATAAAAGTGTCGCAGTAGTTGCTAATCTTTGTTTGAAAAACTTTTCGAAAAGTACAAAGTTTATTCTGATGCCGGTAATGCTTTTTATAAAAGCTTATTGGTTTCATGAACCCATCCGTGATGCCTTTCACATTAACACCCCTTAGCGATGGTTGACCACCAATACGCGATTGAAGCAAACTCCTCTGATTGAAGTTTTTATAAATGGCTTGTGGAGCTGCTCAATCCTATCCATGAATCCTAACTTTTATAATACTCCAAACGGTAGTATAGCCCGTCTCGAACAGTTTCCTACAGTAAGTATTTTCAGTACGATCAAACGCCATTTCTGGTCTCTGTCGCTTTTAGATCATCTTGTTTTCACGGGATAAGGACCACGGGACCACGGACGCATGAGAGTACACGTCGCTTCCCTCAACGCCAGAACATTATCGACGGGCTCTCTCCTAGACATATACCTGCAACAGTTGGAGAAGATCATAGCCGACATCGTCGGTGTTTGCGAAACTAGGATAGCACGCGCAGTCCCAGCGAAATGGACGAGCGGTGAAGAAATTCTGCTAGGAGAAGGAGCTGATAATATGTTCAGAAGAGGTGGAGTCGGTTTCATCGTGAAAGCAAAGATGGTCCGCATGTTATTTCTTGCGCTATTCAGTCCCCACGGGTTGCGGTTCTGAAGATCAAGTTGCAGAAGCTATTGAACCGAACGCTCAAAATCGTGCAAGTATACGTGCCCACCGCATCAGCAGAAGACAACGAATTCGAACATTTCTACGAGGAAATAGAGAGGGTTTTGAATCTCAAATCGACGTACACTATTGTCCAAGGCGACTACAACGCCGTAGTCGGCTCTCGATTGGATGGTGCCGAACACCTTCTAGGAAGGTACGGCGCAGGAGTGAGAAACGACAGAGGAAATCGTCTAATCGAGTTTGCAAAACAACGCAAATTCTCGATAATGAACACCTTCTTCGAGAAGAAAACCAAGCGTTTTTGGACATGGAGGAACCCGGATACGTAAACATTAAGACAGATTGTTATGTGCTTACCGATATACCACGATTCTTCGCTGACGTCCCCGTTTTGGGGAAAGTGTGATTGCGAACGGGCCCGATCACCGACATCTAAGCTTGGTGATCCTCTGCAATGTCAAAAAAGAAAATCGAGTTTTACATCAGCAAAAAACACTAATACGACGTACTTTCAATGCCGACATGCAACGATGAAAGAGTCGCCAGACCTAGAGATGAATATGGTAATAGCATCGATGCTGACTATGAAGATCTAGTGGAGAAAATAACGCAGGTCGTGAAGGCATCGAGCACAGCAACGGAACCAGCAAGGCGACGACGTATATCGACAGAAGCAGCGCAAATGACGAAGAAGGGAAAGCGCATGAAAGCCGAAGGACGAGTGCAAACCGCGGATTACAGGGAACTCTGCGAAGCGATAGGGAGAAAGATAAAATCCGACTATAAAGGCTACAGACAAAAGAAGCTTCGTGAAGCAGCCGAGGGAAAGGTTAGTCTGAAAGCCGTAGATGGGGATATTTGCCTTAGGCATCACATACCATCTGCTCTCAAGGACAATGCAGGTGCTAGGACTGCTAACCGCCTTCGGATGAACGAAATAGGTACCAAGTTACTGAGTTCTTTAACGACTTGTACTCCCCAAAGGCGGTCGCCCTTCAAACCACTGCAGAAGAATCGATCCCAGATGTCATGTGGGAAGAAGTGGAGCATGCAGTAAAACAGATTAAGGCGGGAGAAAAGTTCAGGTTGCGACAACATACGTCCCGAACACCTAAAAGCAGGTGGATAAACTCTCTTCAAAGCGCTGGCAAAGCGCTCCAGCAGATACTGCAGTGAGAAGAGGATTTCGGTGACTGGAAGAAATCACGGACGATACTGCTAATGAAAAAAGCGATCATGAGAGTTTTAACAATTACAGGCCCCTCACATTGCTGTCTCAAGTCTATAAGTCCTTCACCAGAAAAGTCCTGAATCGCATAGTCGGAGACCTGGATATGGCCATGAGTCGAGAACAAGCGGGATTTCGAAGTGGGTAGTGGGTACACTTGACCATCTCCACGTCGTACGTCAGCTTATCGGAAAATGTGGAGAGTATCGGTTTCCCTTATGTATGACGTTTGTCGACTACAGAAAAGCACTCGATTCGGTCGCAACAAACGCGATACTAAGATACGGTATTAATTCGTGCTAAAACAACATTCTCGGAGATTTGAACAGTGGCTGTACCACAGGGATAAAGTTCTTCAACGATCCATGCCAAATAAAGTTATGCAAGGGGGTGCGACAAGGGGATACGATTTCTCCAAAATTGTTTACACTAACTTCGGAAGCCCTGTTCAATTATCTTGACTGGACCGGAAATATGGATATCGATGGGGAACACCTGACCTGTCTGCTCTTCGATGACGATTGTGTCATTTTGCTCTTGATTCCCTAGAGCTCCAATAGAAACTTGCGCAGCTACAGATGAAATCGAGCGAAATCGGACTTGAAATGGATTTGTCAAAAACGAAGGATGCACAACCAGCGACAGTCGAAATAAATGGCGAAACCTTCTAGGAAGTAAAAAGCTTTAAGTACCTTGGACACCAGCTCAGCTTCTCAAAAGGCAGCAGCGGAGAGCACGGCAGGCGCAGGAAAGGAGCTTGGTCTAGCTTCAACAAAATCTCAGCGTTATCACTAGACGAAGACGTCCTGATGAAACTGAAAGCTTTGAAACCCGCGAAGCGGAATGCTGGTTTTCTACGAAGGCGGACGAAGAGAAATTTGGTGTGATACAAAGATCAATGGAACGTAGAATTTGCAATGTGTGACTTCGTGAACATATCACAAACACAGAGTTGCGAAGACGAAGTGGTCTTGTTGATGTTGCCCAGAAAATGTATAAACCTAAACGAGAATGGGCCGGTCATGTGGCATTATTGAAGACAACCGTCGGACCTTCCGGCTAACGAATTGATCCCATTAGATCACAAGCGAGCGCCCAGAAAGCCTAAATTGGGATGGGCCGTTCTTATAGTGAATATGCTCGGCCAACAATGGAAAGGACGTGGGCAGGACCGGAACGGATGGCTCTACTAGGTTGAGTACAGTATGGGAATGCTGACGATGGGTGGCCGTCAATCAACACCTCATGATCCACTATACCAGAGCTTCTTAGTTTGGAAGAGAGGTGGTCAACAGGTAAACTTTACACGAAAAGGAAGAAGGCCCGGACAAACATGGCGATCCGACTGGTAAGGGATAGCAGCGATATTTCGTACTGCTCACATTCTAATGAATGCAAATTTACTGCTTGCTGGATCAGGAACAAAGATGTAATATAAAGCATCCCTTCACTTTTTTGCTGTGTTCTTTACCCATTAATAAACTTCGGACCCGTACGAGAAAACAATCTTTCCTTTATCGCTGTCTTCTTGCGAGAGGCCGAGGCTATTTCCAGTCTAGTTGATGAAGACAGTGGGTAGACTGTGAACAGTTTTGTGTTTCTTTGTTGCAGAAGTTCCGTGCAAATATGTGTTCGTGATGTTGATTGCATGGTAGAGTGATGCTCGAAAAGAAGCTCTCGAAAAGCGCTTGTGACCGCGACGTTTGGTATAATAGTCTTCTACCCGCGTTTTCATAATGTCAGTTTGAGGCAAAGTTGTACGTATCAATGTAGTATTAGTGCCGAACTGCACTGAAAATATTTCCGCTATGTTAGTATACCTTCGTCTTCACTTTACAAGGGGAAGCTTTATTACGTCGGTTTTGCAAAACACTGATTACATAAGAGGAAATATATGTAGATAACCTGACAAGTAACGCTTTCGAGTGGAATTATGAAGGAAATGTGAACAAGAACGCTAAACGTAAGCTTACTTACCCTTCCGTATGCTCGAATACTTTCCGCGCCTTCATAGTTTTGAGAGAGATTGGAAAGCACCTGAGATTTCTGCGCACTTTCGATCCTTTTGATCTGCCGATTGGTTGGGAGAAAGTACTTCTGAAATGCTTTGATTTCTAAGCAGGTAGTCCGCGATTATCATAGTCAGAAACATGGTTTCTTTATGACGATTCATTGCTCAAGAAGGGAAGCAAGACTACCCTCGAGTGCAAGACATTTCTTGTTCTAAAACTTCTAATTGTCAAATTATATTCCTCTTGACATCACCACGGCCTAATTAGGAGTCCCGCTAGTCACTATCCAGGATGAACCTATAATTTCATCTATAGTCATTCTATTGAGCCAAGTCCTGCTACTGTGATAAAGCTTTTTACTCCAGGACTAGTGGCGATTGCGAAAATTCTACGTCCTGTACTTCATGTTAAGGCAACTCACCATCAGCAAGTGATTCTTCAACTTGTTTCAGACTGTGTGACTTGACGATGGTGCGCAGCCCTACGATAACTCACACGACTTCAGCCTAGCCCTTCACCATCTGCACGACAGCGACTTTTGCGCATGATCAGGAAACTGTACGTTCGATGTTCGGTACAGGCAGCGTGAGTAAATAAATCCAGAAGACCGTCACACGCTCAACGAAGATATTATCGAAGCCGTATATTGAAGGTGATGTTCTGACAAAGAGAGCGGCTGACCCCGTTATTGCAAAGAGCAGTCCTCAGGTCCTCATCTTTCGATCTCTGCTCAAGAATTGAAATTGAAAGATGGCAGAATGCAGTGACGAAAGACTTTATGAACGCACCTATTCGAGGGCCGGACTCATATGATGAACGACTGCAGATCATGCCCGAGCAGATGAAAAGTCTGTCTAGTGTGCGATCTCCCTGCATCCGAATATAGCACGCATCCTGTACATTGCTTCCGAACGTATGTAAGGAGTCACTCTAAAACTACCTGCTCCAGAGATTCAATCCCCTTCAAGCATCTGTCGAGATGCCAAGCTTTATACGGACCATGTTTTCAATAGCACCATTACCCAAGGACAAGCAGAAAAATGCGAGGACCTTTCACAAAGCAAAGAACTGTGTTTGCCATCTTCTCATGGACTGCTACACGGAGCAGGGAAATGAAATATCGAGGATAAATACCGTTGCTAGTGCAATCGTCCCAACATAGTGAAAGATTCTGCAAGAAGCTCAAGAGAAGGAAAACGCTGAGCCCTCAAAAAAGTAAAGAAGAGCAAGCCCGCACCAATCGTTGTTCGACAAGTACTTAAGAAACTGCGTCCGGACTCAACAGACTTGGAATATCAATGAAGCCTTCACTGACATCAATTAACATTCGAGCAACACGGACATGGTTAAGAAAAGTGTGTCCGACACGAAATGCTACTTTGCTAGCACGCAACACCGCTCTAAGTCTGGAGCACGCGTTTTAAATTGATTGTGCGATGTGGTACTCTGCTGTGAAAAACGCTGAACGAATCAAGTAACAAGAACCACATGATTGGGGTTCTATCATTAAAGCTTATTTTATTCACCCTGTCTGCAAGGAACCTGTAGCCTTTGGGTTAATCGCCTTTCTTTAGCTTTGGCGTTCATCGAGCATTCGTCGACCTTTACAGAAGAAATATGCTTTTTATTCGTAAAAAGATGTGAGTAATTGCATACCATCAAATCTGGAATCAGTTACAGAACGCTCACCTCTAGAACAAGTTATCGATTTCTGCTCTACGACTTGTCCAAGAGAACTAACGAGGTAATCACTGAATGAGCCTGTCCCAGAATGCGTTATCATGCATAGGTAGATACCATAATCGACAGGTTGATGCGGTTATGTGTTGAACTCTCACTAGATTGCTATCAAACCTCATTAACTAATATTCCGGCGATATCGCTTTCCTATAGTCTGAAAAGATTTGAACAATCTGCCCATATCAGATCAAATGCCTCCTCACCCTACTGAGGTTAGGCACCCCAAGGACACGCACCTAATCTGAAAAGGAGCCACTTATGATGACTTCGTGAGACCTC
>UZAF01016441.1:0-17707 GCA_900617895.1 Haemonchus placei | reverse complement strand
ACGCGCGCAACGGACGTTCGCCCTTTTGTTGGATTTGGCTCATTTTGAAATTCCCATACGGTCGACTGCTATTCACTTTCGGGCTCATACCCGTAAATCCATGATCCATCACCTGTCGCGATGTGACAGACGTGTTTCGAAGCGCCGCGACCGTACTTTCTGAGCATTTCTTTCGACCAATTGACAGCCCTTTTTTCTGAGAGATTGACAAATCTTGTGGGATCAGATTTTTGTACAGTCAAATGTTCATGCAATGTTGAGTATGCTGGCCCGTTTAACGCCTAAGGTTGTCCCAATCCGACGATAGGTCACATGACGATCTTGCAATATTAGTTTGCGCACAGCATCGGGACAAGAACTGATTTCGGAACCTCCAGAAAATTCGTATTGGAGTGAACTACGACCTCGGTTGAATTCACCATACCGTCGATAAGCACTGGTTCTTGATGCAGCTTCATCGCCAAAGGGGGAGGGGGAGGTTAAGGGGAAAGGAGGTTTGGCCTAAGTGGGGGGTGGGGCTTCCAAGGGCCTGAGTGAATTTTTTGAGTTAGTGTAAACAACACAAAGAGCGCTCATATGTCAAAACGTTCTGAGTAAGTACAACCTCAAAAATGTCAAACTTTACGATAGAGCTGCCATTTGCCAGTTTCCAACACTAGGGTTGCTCACTCCCAAAATATAAACGGCAACCCTCGTATATATATTCATATATATATATATATAAATCATTCTTTTCATTTCGTTTTGCAAGTGAATTGAACAAAACTAGTTCAAAACCCATTGATCAGGTAAAACAAATGCATTACCTGTGCCCAGTCCCAGCACGACAAATACAAGGAGGTCTCGCACTGTGCTGGAGTTGTTGGTTTTATTGATGTTTGAGTCGGCCCAGTTGGATAACCAAATACTACTCAGAGCCTTGAAAAGAAACTGTCAGGAACATGTTAGATACAAACAATGTCGCCATTTTTTACTAACAATGCTCTTTTTGGTGTTCGCTATGAATTCACCTCGAAAAACATTACCATTCGGAACTAAGGGAGCATAGGGACTTGATGGGAGGTGAGCGTTAACTGGATTGAGTTTCTTCTTTAAAACTAGAACTCATGAATGGCTTGAAGATTGAAGACCAAAGGACGACTGTAAAAATGTCATAGATTCACGGCGGGCATATCCAGTGATTTCGGAATGGTTTGTCGAGTGGAGAGGTAGACAGTGTCACGATTAAAAATTACCAGCACCGTTAAGTTGAGGGAAAATTTTGGTTAGATCAGTACAGGAGAAATAGAATCTAGCCTAAGTTGTGAGGTTTTGTTTCTAAAATAACGACCAACAACATTTTCGATCATGTTGCATCCAACAAAATCACACTACATGTCTGACATTGTTTTGGTAGAGGGAGACGAATATAAATAAAAGCTTGAGGGCTGGACCGTAGTACTCGGTAACATATAGTCGATGCTGTAATGTTATATATAGTTTGACGTTGCGAAAGCCTTCAATAAGGTACCCCACAGAAGACTGCTTCACAAGATAGAGGTGATGAGATTCATCCTACCGTAAGATGGATTTCCATTTCCTCCATGACAAAACCTTTCGCGTACGAGTAGGACAGAATTACTCAGAGAACGAGGGTTGTGGCCCCGAAGAACCCCCAAAGGGAGGGGAAGGGTGTTATCACTAGTATTGTTTAATATATACGCTGCTATGTATGAAAATTCATAAAATCATAACAGGAGCGAAGGATGGGCTGCAGCGGGCCTTTGACCTATTGGGGCTAAGCGGTGGCTCTCCTTAGCCTTACATAAAAGGATGTGTATGACGGAACCTGCGTTTCTCCTGATCCTTATACTATTGATGGGTTCACAGTCATTCCGGTTTTTTGTGTGAGATTTCTGTCTCATTATACCAACACTCTTGACTTTCCCAAACACATCAAAATTCGGTGTGCACTGACCTTATTACGTACATCCAACATTTTTAAGGGATGTCTTTCAGCTCAAGTCCACCCTTTTTGGAGCTCGAAAGTATAGGTTTGGCCCTCGGTTGAGAGTGATGCTGCTGTGTACAACCTCATCAAAAGAAGGCTGTTTGAGCACTCCAGAGTGTACGAAACAAAATCGCACCTAGTTTTCTTTGCTACGTTGAAGTTTTTTCTTTTCAAGGTTTTCAAAAAGTCCATCCGTAATGAACGGGTGTGGTGCGATTCACGCGCCAATATAATGAGGTCATCGTACAAAACGAGCTAAAACACCATGACTACCCTCATAACGGAAGAAATAAGGGCTTATAAGTATTATAAGTAAAGAAATGACCAACTATGCACGTTTACAGAAGGATTGCATCTTCTAGGATCAAAGAATTTAAAGTTATTCTTATATTGAACGTTTGACGAGTAAATTGTTGACCTATAAGATGAATTTTCAATCTCGAAGGGGCTTTTTTTACCATAGTAAAGAGATTTGCTGTATTCACGGTGAAGCCGTCGACTACTACAAATATATTTGGTCCATCTCAACAGAAAGGTACTGAAACGATGCTGCGTGCGCGAAGACCTCTAATGGGGTCACGCGTGAATCGCGCGCCCCCCGTAATGAACACTTTGGACTCTACTTTGATAGTACTGCGCGAGGTACTCTATGTATGTATGGTTTACGAGCTTCTGAGGCAGGACAATGTGTTTGGTTCCTTTGATCTTTATTACACGGCGCATTCTCGAACAGAAGGTGGTTTAGCTGGAAAAAAATTTTACTGGGCCCAGAAGTAGTATAATAACGAAATACTTCATGTTTAGAGCGGATAGTCTGTACAAGAAAACAAAAAACAAAAAGCATGAGCATTCCGGATTCCTCGCCTAAGTTCAAACGCAACATAGCAGTGGATATATCTGGACATGAGCTTCCATGGTTCCTTGCGGTTGACCGCTTGCTCTATGCCTTTGCTTTACATTTAGCCTTGAAATCGTACTATTTGCTAGTATTTTAACTGTTTTTCGTATCATTACATGTCACTACTTGTGTTCCCCGTTGATCAGCTTCTTAATTTTTTTTCTAGAAGGTTGCTATTATTTGTATACTACGTCTTTGAATGAAATATAAGTGAACCACTTCTAACCCCATAATCAAAAATCGAGTCAGGATGGTCTAGTTTTGGGAAATCGAGTAGATTGGGAGTCTTTCGAGGAGAAGTGTCTAGAGGGAGTGGTTCAATGAGAGACCCTCGAGGTAATGCGAGAGCTCCAGGTGATACGGCGCTTTACAATATAAATGCATCAAAATTCGGCATCTCATCGAATCTCATAGGTAGTTTGAATTCAATTGCAAACGCTGGCTAGAGATTTCGCTATAGTATGAATTCGAGGCTCCCCCCTATACCATATCTGTCGGTATAAGGGCGAAAAACGTCGTGGATAGGGCACAATAAGGATCAGAGATTTTATCGTGTAGATGCCACACCCCTAATGAACGAGTTTAAACAGCTTTGTAGAGGCTGTACCATACACAAGGGAACCAATGTAGGAAGTTCATGACCTTGGCGACAGTGGAATGGAGTTTTGGACAATATTGGCTTGATGAATTCTGCTCTTTGCACGACGGGAACAAATTAAATCTCGTCCAAAAACTCCTCACATGCCAATCCTGCCACGGTAATCTCGTGCAACCTTCACTCCCACCACTTTTAAAAAGCTTGAGGTTGGAGAATTTTCCCGCTTTCTTCTCTACTGGTGTACTCCTCTACATAACACCGCTTTTTAACCTAAAGAGAAAACCTCGAAATTATCGTGGACTGTGCCTTTAAGCTCACCGCCTGCTGAGGAAGTGTTCAAAGAGGGTGCGAAAAAGCTCGATTCTCAAAGTTTCTTCTTAGTTTCTGGAGCTTTCTCTAGAGATCTACTGATCTAGAAAAAAGATGAAAGGTACCGTGCGATAAAAAAGAAGTGTTTCGAAGCAATGTATTCCACGTAACTTACCATGCTCTCTGCTTCCTCGAAATAGTACAGCATAATTTCAAGTTCCGTATTGATACATTGCTCACTTCTGAACAAAATACTCCGGAGATTGCTATACCTGCATGATGTAGCGGCAAAACAGTAGTGCGAGGAAGATCAGAGCCCATTTGTAGGAAAACGCTTTGAGATATGTCAAGTATACATTGATTTCAATCTAAACGATGACTTCAATATGATAGGAGTAGAACATTTTTTGCAACAATACTTACACTTCCTACTGCGACAGCTTCTGATTGCCTAGTATTCGGAGGTTGTTGTGGCTCGAACATGACTGTCTTCGGCTTCTTGGACCGTCTAACCGCTGTAATCTATATCTTAAACTTTCAAGTTTGCGATTACACGGCGAACTCAAGGAGAGGTCTGTCATAGTGTACACATCCTTCACAATACTAAGTTTATGCTTGCAACACAAGGGAGGCAGCGGTGAGTGGCGGCCTACTCATGCACGGGTCTTTCATCAAGTATGGAGGGGAGGGAGAACACGGGACGTAGCTTTCTTTTCGTCTTTTCGTTCAGAGCTCTTGTGAAGAAGTGCGACCACCGCAAAGGCGGCGTTTGTTTGAGGTCCCGAAATATCCATTCAGTGAACGCCTCGGTCTAACGATCATTATAACAATGCACACGTGTCCGGTCTACCTGATTTTCGATTCCTTGGCCTAAGCACAGCATCACTGATCTTTGTTCGTAGACCAAGCTCGGAACTCTAGATTCCCCTCCGCACTTGCGTGTACTGAGGACTTCCGAGCATCGTCCTTTCTACGTACGATGGGTAACGCTAACCGCATGCACATGCTGTCTTCGTTGAGTCCAGGCCTCCGATGCGTATGTCAGAGGAGGAAGGAGTGCAGTGTCAAAAAAGGGAAGCAAAAAGTCAGATGTCCTTCGCCTTCTTGACCACTCCCTCGATACTCTCAGATCCCCGCGCCGCGCGTTTCCTTCTGCTCAGCTCCGTAGCTAGATCGTCGATCACTCTGATCTCTTGAACTAGATACGCGTAGCTAGAGCTTCCAGAGAAATTCATTCAGTTCAACATGATGAAGCATCAGGTACCAGTTCGTTTCTCAAAGACATCATCTTCGGATTCGTCAGCATCCGGCGTGTGATTGGCTCGATTTTGCTTGCAAATGGGAGTCGACGTAAGTGGCCTTCATCCTTGTCTCCCGTATCCTCCCATTATACATAAATGACGTACTGAAAAGTTTAGGCAAGATAGTATCGCTTAGAAGATCTGGTCTCCACGTTGTCAGTGACTACCTCAAAGGATGGCAGAACCCTGAACGTGAATTCGAGCTCAAGACGTATACTATTTAATAAACATATTGAGTAGGAATATCTTGGTTGCCCAAGGCTTCAATCATCGTTCCTGCCTCAATGGCAACAAAGCACTTCTTTAAATCAATTAATATCAGATGTAACCAGGTCACCCGTGCTCTCGCGATACTTTAACGATCCCTATAGGAGTGCGGATGTGATCGGTTGTTACCCTCTCCGAAACCCTGCTTGTTCGCATAGCTGTCATCTGATGTTCTGCTTATCCTGACTAGGGCAAGGGTAACCCGTGTGAAAAACTTATAGATCATGAACAGCTCGCACATTGAGTGAATGTTGCCAATATCGTCTGGATCAGCAATACAGTCTTGTAGCTTTTCGCGAGGTGGGCACTTTGCATCGACAGGTACCGAGTGGAGAGCTTAGCCAGATTTTTGACGATAATTGATGGAAGGCTATTAAGATGTTCTGCGTTGGTCCTGTGAGAACCGGGTGATTTTCATTGACATGTCAGAAGGGAGAAATGGATTAAAGACATATCCACCCTACGTAAGATGATAGATAGACATGGCTATCAACGAGAACCGATCGAAATCGTAAATGACCTTCTCCCTCGCCCTTTAAGATGCGGCAGCTGTTTCGTCAGGACAAAGAAGGGAAGTCATCTTGGTCTGTCAGGACAAAGAAGGGAAGTCAACTTGGTCTTGTAAGTGGCGAAGCTCCTAAAAGTTTCGCACGGTTTCTTCCCAGACTCGGCGGTTTTGTGTAGCATAGCTGCTCTTCTCTCTTTCAGATGATTCTTTATTACCTCTGCATAGCATCGTGCAATTGTTGTCACATGCTTATAGCTCGCGATTCCAAGCTGGCTATCAGAGTCTTCCAAAAGAGACTTTGCTTTCATAGCGCTATCATGAAGATGTTCGACGAGCTTCTTCCCAGACTCGGCGGCGGTTCCTTCATCAATGTTGCAATGAGGGGGCTTTCCAGAAAGTCGTGAAGGAAGCAGGGTGGGACCAGTAGAAGACTGACCTGGGGCTTTGCTTCCCGGTTTATCCTCTTCTCCTCGCATCGAAAAACAGAGTTTGGCGCAGAGGAAACGATAGTCTGATCCGACGTAGAACATCGGAGCCACAGCGACGCATGGCGCGCAGCTGGTCCTCTCGGTCAGCCTGATGACCTCAATGAGCCTCATTTTGCTTTCGCCGATCATTGGATCTATCATCATCATAAATATGTGGAGTATTTAATCTCACTCATAGAGTGAGGTTCTAATTATTGTGTGTTCTTCATGCGAATAAACGAATCTTGTGAATCGACGACTGTTTCTCCACAACACATGTATATTACTGTTTTGGCACATATACCAGTAGCTTGCCAGGCTTCGACATGGAGGCTGCGTTGACTCCGTGTTGTGGACATGTTGACTATTCTATTCAAAAGTGGACAAAAGGTTCAGATTTCGGATTTTGGCCCGGATTTAAATCGCTTCCCGGATAATTCACAGTTACTCGAATGCAAGCTCTGGGCTTAGCCGATGTGCAGGATACCCTTTGCTTCCCACACACGAGTGCATAGATGCAGAAGGTATCAGAATAAGAACACGGGAGTCATTTTTCACCCGCGTCTCTGAGCAAAAACTGGTGGCTTCGATCACTTTGAACTTACTCCCCTACCCGCCACCTGAGATCGCACCTCGTCAAAAACTGGCGATAGACCTACAATGAGAGGGGAAGATCCTCATTTATAGAGACTTGTAAAACACACGTCTTCGAGCAAGGAATCTAATGGGTGCTGCAGTGGAAAGTCTGAACATTTCCATCCGCTCGCCACGAACTCTGCTTACTCTACTTTGCAATATGCTACACAGTCTTACACCAAAGCAGTCTCTGAAAGACCTAGGCATGTTTTTCCTCGGCGGTCATGGCTTCACACAGCCTTAATGCGACCTATATGGCTTGTCTATCTCTCGGGGTCAGAAAATCCTCTCCCTCCCTTTCTTTGGAAAATTCCGCTTTCCATTGTATTAATGGAGTCCATGCTGTCAAATGGCCAAGCGACTGCACGGCCCACGCCAAGCAATTGCCTTCCCTCCTCACTGGCCTCTTCCATCTGCGTCCATGTTTCTCCACCGATAAGCTCGTGGTGGTTACTTTTCGAGTGAATCAAGATCGTGCACCATTCGTTCAATCACCAGAGTGCCGAAGCGCTTCAAAAGATGATGGCCGTGATAGTTTTAACGTTCCTACGAGTCTTCTCGCTTGGAAATGGGAACGACGGCATTACTGACCTCCTGTGAGCTGCATCTGCGATCCTTCCCGCAGCAATAGTGGTGTGTTCAGAAACTATAGGAGCAACTTCACGAAATGGCTTTTTTAGCGTTGATCTAAGTCTGCTGGAGCCGTCCTTTTCTAAAGAGTTCGATCATTACGTCAGCTTATAAGAGCCTGTGCTGCACAGACAGTTTTTTCCGGGGAGCACCTTGGTATCCTCTACATTTCGAGTTAGTCTTCCTAAGACAAACCCTCATAAGGTGGGCGATCATTGATTGCTAAGTGTGTGTTATGAGTAAAATAAAAGGCGAATAGTTCAGGATCGGTCGCCGTAGGCTGACAATTATAGATCCATCATCTTCCCCATTTCCTTTCCACTTTTACTTGCAAAAAATCCCTCAGAAGTCCCAAGCCAATTCGCTCTTTAAGAGAATTAGGAGGTAAAATAGTGGTCCTCGTTCTTTTCTGGATAATCTTTTGAAGAGCTTAAACATCAAACATAGAATCCAAAAACGAAGAAGTATGTGATTTTTCAGGTGGTCCCCTACCGATTCGCTCATTGATTCACTCACGCATCCACTTATGTATCACTAAGGCATTTCAATGCGCCCTTCACTTTTCCAATAGATCGGGGATCCAGCCTGTATAGCTCAGTGCTTCTCGGAAAGATCAAGAGTTTAGTGAGTGTGAGCGGATATCGAATTGGGACTCAGATTCCGGGTCATGAGGAAGATGCGACTTTCGTTGCTACCGCGTGTTTGTCCATAACATGGGGTTAGGGAGAAGAGAAGATGTAGTTATTAAAAACAACATGAGGGCGATTCAGATAGGTAGCGCTAATTTAAGCAATAACAATAGTTATAACAGTTAAATATATTCCTGTCTATTAGCTTAACTCACGAGCTTTATCCGCATTCTTCTCCTTCTTCTGCATCTCTTCCAGTTCGCGCTTAATCTGACTGAAGACACTGCTTCTTTGCAACAGCTCTTCGTATGTCCCTCTATCGACGATCCTTCCACCTGCAACAAGAACATCAGAGTTGAGCACAATGGTAGAGCACAATGATTCGTGATAGGTTGTTGTTTTTGGTATGATTTTTCTGATCGCCAGGAGTGATGCCTTCATTTAGTGAGTGCGAGAGACTTGAAGTCTGTAAGCCAGCGGAATCTCTTCGTTTACGTGATATTTAATTGTACAATCCTGCACTTCTAGCCAGTTATTATGTTTGATTGTCCAGCGATGGCTACGCAGAAGGCGAGTTAAACTTCTTCATACAAGATTATGAAGCTTCATGCTGTTTACGACCAACTACCTCCGAATCTTCGCATTTATTTCGGTGGTGATGTTGTTTGATGATGAAACTTGAAGGAAGTATTCGCGGCTGTGACAGTTCCTTGGTTTTCTTTTCGGTGAAAATATATGGCTGCTGAGACTGTCACGTAACGTCGGGGCAAAAAGCGACACAGATACTTTGCAATGGGGGCCCAAAAAGTTGTTCACACCTCCATTGCGGCTCAATAATTCATAGAGGGCGTGTTTAGCGTCTCCGCACAAGTAGGTGTGTTACAATACGGAGCATCTTTGATGTGGATCCAGTCAGCCATTACATCTTTGTAGCTCACATGTGTGGGTTCTTCTACTCGAGCCCGCTAGCTATAACACCGGATGATTGTGGTGGGTAAGATTTGAAGGTAACGATGTGTTGAGAAAAATTGTCGATTGTCGTTAGCATTCGAGTAGACATTCCGCTACCCATAGCTGATGCCTCTACTCTGCAGCAACTGAAATCTGTCCGAAATCCCCTACGTTGTCGTTAATTTGTCCAGCTGATATTCACCCCTGCAAAGCAGTACAAAGGTTTAGAAAATGGTCGCAAACTGTGACTTCATCTGAATGGTGCGTAAAGATAGTCCTCAGGCATCAATCCATAAACTTTTCTCAAAGGCTTAACGTTTGCAACTGACATGAGAAACCAGCCTCTTCTGTCCACAAAATGAGAAAATTCTGCAATCGAACTAAACTTGAATCACAGTAGTGTCTCCGGTCGTGGTGGACTTGTATGGGTGACCCTCAATCGAATGCATTTCAGTAGTCAGTATCCCACATGAATTCATAATGTATCAATATGAGCAGCGTTTTGCGCACCACTATTATTTTATTGCCATATTTACACTCTTTGATATTCCATCTGATTTCTGCTCTTCAGTATCATTTCATCATCAGTGTTTTACTGAGGTTTTCGCTGCACCAGTTTTAAATTCTTCTCGTTTGTGAGCAGGTGCTCTAAAAATTCTCAACCAGTACCCTCGACTTAATCTTTGACGCTTAGCAGCAACTCCACAAAAATGTCCTTCGTGGAGATATTCTGATGAATCTTCAAATTTTTCTCGAAAAAAAGGCGATATAGGTCTGATGGCCCAGATCAGAACCCAAAACATTATAGAAGGAAGGGGAAAATGGACACGAGGAGCGGTCTAACTTTTTTTCAAGCCTCTTCAAGGAACATATTTCACTCGAAGAAAAATGTCGAAGCGTGTGCCGCTTGCGAACAGGAAATGACATTTGTTATTTCTTTTTAATCGCTTCTCATCGAAACGCTTATGAAGCCCCTCAAACCTACTTGGATGCTTTCATTTGCTCGGAGAGGGCCCTTTTCGTCGAAGGAGCAGATACATTCAATTTGGCAGTTATTTTTCTTTAGCTTCTGCAGGTTGCGAGACGTGATCACCACCTAAGAGCGCGATCGGAAAATGAGTCGTAACGAGTTAAGACAACCAATTCAAGACTTGTCGTTAGCTTACCCGACATAGCGATTCTGTAGACTACCGTGCGAGAAATCTTGCAACGATGGGCGACAGAATAGGATTCACTAGGTGGCGCACAGACCGCAGTAGGCTGCTGGATGAAGGCAAGGCTTCGTCATTTCGGGAAACTGGCATTTGATAGCATCAGAACGGATGTGCGAATTAAGCTATATCGTGAACATACACGAAATGGCAGATGCGTGAAATCTATCCAACCAACGATACCGCGAATTCAAAGTTGTTGTAGAGTTGTCTTGTTGTTGTTAGTGTACGGTGTACTCTGTATAAATCTCCGTCAACGGAACATCGCCTTTTTCGATTATTGCTTTATTTCGTATTAACATCTATAAGTAGATGAAGAACGGTTAAAAGCCTAGAAAGGTGTGAAAAAACTGAATGAGTTCATGCTTCAGAGTGCAAATCTCTACCCTATTGCTTGTCGAATCATGAACCTTGGAAGACAATTGGTCGGCAAAGAGCTTTGATGCAGATCTCTATGCATCTAACATTCCAGGTACCATGAAACGGCTTAACCAATGTCTACGTGGGAGTGGAGCCAAAGATATTGAATATTTCAATTTCGCTGAATTCCCCGTGAGCGGAGCTTTCCAAAGCCCTCCTTTCTTCCTTAAACGGAGTACCTTAGCGCCGTTCTTTCCTGAGTGCCTGAGACAGCACATCCTTCTTGAAACTTGTAAAAGTGCGTAATAATTCTGATATGCATCAGTCTGCGCAACATTCAAAACTCGGAATCACTGTACACACGGCCTTACTCGTGCTCCTTTTACTGGGCTGAATCTATTTTCTGATAATTTTTGCTAGTGGATACGTATGGGCCTGCCGAAGCTAGATAGACTCAACGACGGCGATCATAAAGTGTGCCTCGCTCCGTAATCCTATGACAGCACTTCAGCGAAGTATCTTTAAAAGACACGGCATCACTCATAAGGCGTATGAACGCGTATTGCAGATTGCAATTACCGCTCGATGCGAACGAAGTGGTACCATTCACCTAAGAAGTATCAAAGAGGGGAAAGAATAGAAGATATACAAAAAAGTGGAGCGAATTTCAACATTCAGTCTTTGTAAGAGTCCCGTGCTTGTCAATGCGCTTTCCCTAGAATAGTTTCACCACCATAATTATGCTCTGTCAAGCTCTAGTTACCGCTGGTGTTTCATACTTGCGCAAGGACCATCGGCCTCAAAAGCTAGGGAAAGGACAAAGGACACATGTAGTAGTGTTCATGCTCACTCTGCACGAAATTTCATAATATTCACAGGATTTCTTCCTTACGCAAAACCATCGACCATGTAACTTTCTACCCCTCGGAAGGCAGCCAACACCGGGTTACCCTTCTTTCTGTCGGAACTCGCTATGCCTGGGCACCTGGGAATATTGAGTGACTCTTCATGAACGGTAAACTTTAATCTTTGCCTTCGGGCTAACTCCAGCAGCGGTGCACCGATAATCCTACTTTTTGATACTATGGGTCTCGCGTTATGTAGTCTCTTATCAGTCCTCATCAGCTGTGATAACTGTCTGTCACTAGCTAATCAGCTACCTCACTGATCCTTTCACATCCCACATCCCACCAACGTTTTTTTTACGAAAATAAAGTTGACAGATTTACCGAACTTCATCTTCTTCAAAACCTTGTCGGCCTTCATCGACCCTTATTGTAGCCAACATTCTTTAACATTCATACAATGTACTCGGGTATGAAAGCTGCTCTGTCAATGAGAAAGGGGAATGTAAACCTAACAGATCACAGTGTAGTATTCCATTCACTCAGTTCACCTCTTCCCTCCCCACAACATAGTGGTTCCGAAGTTGATACCAGTGCAACAGAACCTGGAACTCTTTCCTCTCTCTTTCCTTCCGAGGTCCTTTGTTACTTCTTAACTTTTATTAACGATTTCTATCGCCCGTAATCTATTATCCCATCAGAATCAACATGACGTCCTGAAGTGCTGTGGATAAGCTGTTGATGCGGAAAGCGCTGCTGCTCGAATGAACTCCATTTACTTGAATGTCTTATCGGCCATTGTCAGTCATTATCACTCTCCACTTACCATTGTTTCCATTAAACCTCATGTTTCTGCTCCGCATTTAACGTTCCCATCTATAGGTTAAAACTCGGGCTGAAGGACTCCTATTCAAACAAACACAAGCGGTATTCAGTATTCACACAGAGACAAGTAAACAGATCAGCAGGTCAACGGAACACTTAGAAAATCGTATCTTAAAGAAGAATTACTTCATAGTTCCTGCTCCAAGCGCGTGACAGTGACTTCACCGGGCACTCAACTGACTATGCACTATGAAAGTGATATTAAGAGGAAATCAGAGGTCGAGGTCGACCTACACGATGCTGGTTCGGGTCAAGTGTACGATTCCTTAAGTCAAGACAGCATGAGCATACGCATGGCAATTAAATGGTAAAATGGTGAACTAAATATAATTTCAGTTAGGAATACATGACGGACAGGAGAACATGCGTCACTGTGGGCAACAAGATAGGATTGCTTTTTACAAAGAGAGAAGAAGAAAGTTGTTGGCATCAACGTACCATCCATCACATGAATTATAGTAGCGTTTTTCGTGAATCCAATAGAATGTGTAACGAGAATCACAGTCTTCGCCGCGAGAAGACCACCTGGACCTAGTAACTGAATTGACGCAAACTTTTTAAGAGAGCGGTGTATCTCACTAAAAGGAGAGCTTCTAACCTTTTCATATATGCTCTTAGCAACGGTGGCATCCACTGCAGAGAACGGGTCATCCAGAAGGAAAATATCGCTGTCCTGCAATATCATAAAGTACTTTGGTGAACTTTGATTCAATCGCTCCTAATGATAACGAGGCAAAACTTCTTATAGCCATGCACTTTTGAATCGCCTCGCCTCTGAGTAATAAAAATAAAGAGAGAGACAAATGAAACTCATCAGGGAACAAAATTCAGAGGCTGTACAACTCAGTGCAAACGGTTACTGCTCACCTTCTAGAGTAAAGTAGGATTTAAGTTTCTCGCTCACGTTTGAGGTGATCAAAATTATGAGACCGCTCCGAATTTTCTAAGGTGAATTTGAACGAGTATGCTAACAGTCGCATGAACAATGTGTGCATGGATGACGAGGTCTCACTACGGGATATTTCCTTTAGCCTCAACAAGTTTAATTGGTAAGTCATGTATTATATTTCGATAATTTTAATGCAAATGATTACAAAGTGGCTGGTGAATGTCGAGTAGAGTAGCACCAAAGCAAGTTAACACATTGACGATGAGAGCGTTTTCCGTTTGCGCGCTCACGGGACGAGTGAAGGCGCTGACTAATCGTCGGTCATCATTGACGGACATCGTCCCACGGGACAGACACCATATTTAGTTTACTGTATTCATAAGTAATAAGCTTCTATTTGTGTGAAACAAGTAAAAACTCTTGAAAACAAAAGGAAAACTTGTATTCTGTCAAAATTTGGGTGAATTCTCCAAAGTCATGCGCTTTGTAGATCATTTCGGGGTATAAGGCTTTGGATCGTGAACATTCCAGAGGGCACTATTCAAACGATTGGTGGGAACAGGATTAGAGGTATTACGCCAATTGTTGGAATAGGTTCAAATTGGTCGTGGATAACAAAAAAAAACTCCTGGAGCCTCAAAGCTGATCGTCAATATTTCCATAAAAACCTCAGATTTAGAACGATCATGGGTTGACACTGAAGTTAATGAGTTTGTAAATAAATGTAAAGTTTGAAACAAAAAAAACCTGAGCTTTTCTTCATTTGGCTGACTTACAATACTGTCGGTCACCCTTGACCCACATCCATCGTCCCACAAGACAGACTGGCTGTCGGTCAACATTGACCGACATTGTCGTCAACGTGTTAAGGTTTGAAGATCTTGATGTCACTTTGAAAGAAAAGCTCATTTTCCAGCCTATCGGCAGTCAAGTTAAGGGAGCGCCTGACGCTTTATTACTGATAATGTGGAATGCGATATGATCCAATTCATCCTTGATACTGCACATGCGGAGCGTGTGTACTACCCCATCTAGATTAATGCTCGCAGATGTAGAGCCCATGTCACGGGAAAGGCTCTTTTAAGCCAGAAAGACTTTGAAGGCACAGTTCGCGACACAAAAGGTTCCTGTAATTTCTTCATAGTATGACTTCGAGGTGTAAATGTCAACCCTCCCCTTACTNCCCCCCCCCCCCCCTAGGCTTGCTATGAAATCTGATTGGAACCAGTGTTTGCATCCGAGCAACATTGGTAAAAAATCAACCAGCTGATCATTGTAACGTATGTTATCATATTTTAGACTATTCTCTTATTCTACTGCTGCTCCTTGTAAATAGTATTGTTCTAAATACATATTCTGTTAAGCAGAAAATGAGAAAGTAACGCGTAAGGGTAACAAAACGACCTATGCCACGAACATCAGCTGGTTGGAAAACAGTTTTGGAAACTTAAAATCTCTTCCATGCAGGTTTTGTGGTCGCATTCCCGTTCAACCCTTGGTTTTAGTACTTTTTTGAAGCCTCATATTACTTTGAATACGCCGATTCCGGAGTTTTTTTCTTTAACTTTCCCACTACTCTGGATTGCTAGTTCCATCAATTGTTGAAAACCGAATACCCCGAAATACTGAGTGAGCTAATCTTGCCTTACTATAGAATCAAATACAATGGTTGTTCTATTTTCAGGCTCTGACGAAGGCGAACTAGCCGGAACGTTAGCCTTATAAAGCTTGAAATCTTGGAAAGGCTGAAAAAAGCATACAACTTAGTTCAAGGTTATACCATGATTGAGAGAATGTCAATCGTGGTATGCTCTACAAGACGTACCAGCCAAATACTTTCGACTCATAGGAGAAGTCATGTCATTGCGGCAGAAAATCGTCGCAACAAGACAGACCATTCACTTTCTGCATCGCTGTCCACGTGCCTCCGCCGTGCCAAAGTTCATAAAAAACGACTGCACAAGGCTTGTGGACTTTCAAAGGACTCCAACACGTACGATCAATCGAGCAACAACTACTCAAGATGGCAATACGATCAAAGCTTGATCAATTATATTCAGTTTGTGCAAGTGTATTGTTAAAAAGGAGTGTTGTGAACGAACGTCTTTGGACGAAAATAGTGGGTGAGTCAAAGAAACTTTGCGATTTGATCCAAAGTAAGGCAAAGACCAGGATGAAAGACAAGTTCGACAGGCTGGTAGATCAACAACGGGTGCGGGGAATACAAGTAGTGCCTACTGATTACCATAACATTGAGGACCACCATACTCCAAACAAGGCGGAGCACATATTCAACTCTCGAGCCACTCTTTTGGGCAGCATGACCCTATTTGAAAAAGATTCCGCTCTGCTCTACATTTCACATTTCACCTAAATTTTACCTGTGCACGAAAGTAAAATTTCATTCAGTGATCATGAAGCTTCCCTTTAAACGCCTCGTTATCTTATCGTTGTCATCACCTACAGTTATTTACCTTTTCTCGCTCGATAATGATATGTAACAATGGAGTATTCACACTTAACTGAGATCATCTCTCGTCGAAGTGATAAACGACTCCAGCCGCATGAAGGTTCGCGCCCCGTACTTCCAGTAGGGGCAGTAGCTTCTTTCTCGTTACCCAAATGCCACGAATTTCAAAGTCTCTCTTGAAAGTATTTCCAGAACCCTATGGCTATTGCTAGCAAATCAAAAGTAAGAATTTGAAAAATCCTGTATGAGCATGGCAACATTCTCGAAGTGGACACGAAGCGATCACAATACTCAAGCATTGTAAAATCATGCAATCTCGAGATCTAAGGAACATCTATGCTGATAGCTTGGAGTAAATCACTGGTTTTGTGAGGAAGTTCTTTAATTAGAAATCCGGGAGCATTAAAATTTTGTCTAGACTTTGCGAAAATTGTATTGAATGAAACCCGGTGGGCAATCAGAATTGAGTGGACAAAGCCATAGAAACGGACTTTCGCAACTTTGTTATTCATGATTGAGTATAACCATTTTGCTTTACTTCATGAGTAACGCCAAGGGAAGGGACCGGCTGAAATTTTTTTACAATACATTTGGTGGAAGCACTTCTCGCTTTTCATGTCAACAAGTGGCTCATTCCGTTTGCTACAGGAAATACTGAGCTCCCAGGTAAGCAACCTTCTCTCAGGAACCTCAAAAGACTCATCTACCATTAGGTGCTGGAAAGACGAGGTGGTACCACTACATATCTCGATCAACCCAACCACAGCGAGAGAATGACGTTCATAATCTTAACAAGAAAGATACAGTTCGATAATGGGCACAAGAATATTTCATCGGAGACCTGTCAAAAAATCACCCTCGGTTACTCGTCCGCCATAGTTCTCAGACGTTGCGCTATTCGATTACTATCTACTTCGCATGCTTTAAGACCGGTTTTTAGAAAGTGGTTCGTAAGTAAAAGAGAACTACGTTCTCAAGTGAAAACTCTTCTGACACTTAAAGACACAGCTCACGATAAAAATGGCTCCAGAGATTTTCATGTGGTATGGATTCGGGGCTCCCTCTAATACCATATGTCCCGAAATGAGGTCGTAAAACGTTCTGAGCCGTTCACCACTTTCGCATTGGAGCAACATTAGTGAACAATCGATAAGCTGATTGGCAAATTGCCACGGACGGGCATGTCGATTGTGCTGCATTCGCCGACTAGTGTTTTATATTCGATCGGATATTCTATCCTGCTACTACTATTCGCTTTTACTCAGCTGTAATGATTATTCATAGTAACTGCGAGTAGATCAGGTAACTCAATTACGTATGAGGATTCACATGATGGTTTTTTGCGCGCAAATTTGTCTGATTATTTTGATAATGATAATAATTATTTTGATTATTTTTTATACGCGAAATCTTTAGTTTAAACTTGATGGGGTGTTTTCAACAGATGATGAGAACATTCCTCAGAATCGTTTTAAAAATTGCAAAGATGTTTCGGATCAGGTGTTGCTTGCAATTCTTTTCTATTCCCCGGATACCTGTGCATGCTCATGTATTATTGATCGTTTATTATTATTATCCATCTGTTTTGCATGTTCTTCATAAAGGGTCATTGATGTGATCGCGTTCAATGTCAAGAACACTCTTTGACCTTGATTTGAAGAACTACGTGCGGTTTGAACCTATATTTGCATGCATCCCCTCGAAAAATCACTGTGCTAAATTTAGTTTGAAAAAATTTCGTATGTTACTCTTTTTCTTGTGAAGTTGGTTAGCGATATATTCGTAGAAGTCTTATTGTTCAAAACTACTGCTGTATTCTGTTACTGAGTTGTTTTCTTTAACTCTTCACGAGGTTGGTATTCA
>UZAF01016440.1:50132-66812 GCA_900617895.1 Haemonchus placei | reverse complement strand
TTAATGACCTCTACTCTACAGTACCCTTAAGGAAATACTGTCGCCAGTATAAGTGAACATTTATACAGCAGTAACAGTAACCAGCCAGCTGTTCTCACCTGCATCTGTCGGCCGACATCATCAGCAACACTGAGTTGACGTTTGCCGATATCCATGAGTGCACGCATATTGCCAACATCTTCTTCGACATCGAATGACGGGGAAATGTGGCGTTTCAGACTCAATGCCGATCGTTTGTAAGCGTTATTCTGAAGCGATCACCACTGATCTCTATGTCTAAACTCGGAAAAGTTGTCTGGTACTAACCTCTGGCCCGAATCCATACATGCCCATGACAAGAGGATGCAATTCCGTTTCGAGTCGAACGGCTGGACTTAATTGTCGCTTAGCGCGTATCGAATTTGCGCCAACCATGCACACAACAAACGCCAACACAACGATCTGCGTAAACGCCATAACCTGTAATTTGCCTAACCTATTATTATAAAAATCATAGGTATTTGCAGAAATTGTCACGTATATGTTTTCTTTCCGAATTCTGCGACAATACGAACATCAGAATAGACGATCACGAAAATGATGGTTAAGTCGTAGGTGTCACTTGAGTTGAAATAGTATTTAAGACACATTCGAACTATACGGAATTTAAAGTTCCACGAAAATGCGATACAGTAACCCGAAGACACACACACACAAGCGTTCCCATACACCCGACACATATAGAACGCAACACAAAAATACTTTGGGCGAGGCACACGGGGTGAGTGGTGGGCATTGCGCGGGTTACTGTATCACACAATCACGGGACTTAAAAGTCATCCTGCTGCGAGATGGTGCGTTACCTGTGTACTTATTATCCTGCTTCTCTGGAAGGATATAGGCTGAGTCGCCGTGGAGCCGTTTATAGAAGTCGGATCAACCCAGTTCGGAAATCGGCGCTTGGGTGGCTTTGGTGACATCAAGCGTGGGTTGTTGTTGCCGCACGTGTGGTAGCGCGTCACTTGGCATTACCTCATTTCCGCCCAACCTTTTGGTTTTTAGCTTTTTTCCAATTCCAAATACGCATTAGGATCACCAAAATAGTAGTAGTCGAACACTTACTACTATGAAACCATTGCTGTTCATCGCTAACTGCGGAAAATAAAAATGACAGAGTACGCCATAGCTTTCATGGTTAAGTCAGTGTATGCATTTGGAACTCATTGATATGGCAAGCAATTGGTCGTTGATCAATACGTATTGGGATCATTGCTTCCGGGATTTCCAGCGAATTCAACTTTACACTTTCTGAATGAGTCGATGATAGGGATCTGCCCTATTACAAGTCTAATGGCAGGACTGGACCCGATGACTGAACAGAAGCCTTTTCATTTATTTTCAAAACGAGCTTTCTGTCAAATTCGACTTCCTGGGACTATTAGTGGGTGCCCAAATCTGCAGTCAAAAAAAGGATGAAAAGCCTTTAGGCGTGAATGAACTTCATCTGCACTCGGCTTCCATCCATAATAGTGGTGGCCTAATGAATGCGCATGTGGCCCATACAATGATTACGGTGGCAAGCCTATTTAGAAAACAGTGTTTTTAATCTTTCCAGGCCATTCCGCTACCAACTAACCATCGAAGGGATGGAAGACTTGGTTGGCCATATCGGTCCAGGAATCGAACCCGTGACCATATGTGCATGACAGTGCGCCACCTGCCGATACACCACCTTTTCCTGAGTAACTCACTCATCCTACCTAATATTTTATGACTATCAATAGTAATACTATCACGGCATAAAGTCGAGTAAGTTTTTTAATGATATAAATCGGTTCACTACTGGCTTAATCGTGCGGAGTGGACGAGTGTATACAAATTTCATTTTGAGCGAAAAAAATTAGTTAAAATCACATTAGCTAGCTAATCGGAATGACTAAATATAATTTACAATTTTTTTCAAGCCCACGTAAACAAACAAGACCAAGTGGTCCAGCGGAAATTGTAGGTTGGCGTGTTTGTCATCATCAAAACCCACACGGTAACACTAATTGAATCATATATGTACGTGTCAAAGCTAAATACAAATATCGTGTTTACTTCATTTCTACCTTGATATAATCATTAACTTATTATAGTATGACGTCAATAAAAATATAAATAATCATAAATTTGTATTTCCTTTTCCTCGAACTCCATTTCCACCTCTGCCGATTTTGATTTTTGTGCTCAGACTAATTTTAAAAAAGTCATTCCCTTTTTTCTCAACTTACTCGGTCGAAGAAAAATTCAAGTATGACATTAAGTTCGAGATTCTCAAATCCACAGAATTTTAAGCGAAATAGTCAGAACTTCCGGAGAATTACTTCCCTGGAAAACTAGTAGCCAAGAAAAATTAATTTGACGCCCCTTCCCCCATCCCTTGTCCGTTTTTTTGAGGTTTATGAAAAATCCCACAAAAAAACGGGACTCAGTTAGGAATTTCAAACAAAAAAGTTCATGCGCCAGCTTCATGAGAAGATTATGGCTGAGAACTTGGCTCATGTAGAAAATAGCCGTTCAAGTAGTTCGCCCTTACCATTTCGTGACAACAGAAAGTGCATGGCTCCCTTCGTATTTTTAATATAGTTCAGGTGCAAAGACAAAGCTCATGAGTGTGACTTTTCTCAAACTACCGGAGCCTTCCAAGAAAGGGTTGCAAGCTATCAATGGAGATTTGTTTCTTTAAAAGCTAAAATAGTGTTCAGATGAATTCAACTTCTAGCTCAGGTTATGTGCAGACTTTCCAAATTAGGACAACTCTCTCTGGATCCTTCTCTATAGTCCCTTTATAGGAAAGGTTTTGGGAACACAGATGGACATAGATGGATTTCAAGGATCACATGGCTCAAGAGAAATCCAGAGAAGTTGTGATACTTGAGGTCATAAGGGTATAGGTAGGGTACTTGTAGGCTGATGGAAAGTCTATATTGTATAGGGCCAGTACAAAACGTTTTGTAGTAAACTGTAAAGGTAGTACGGCACAAATCTTCGGTAAGAAACCGTAGTGTATAACTTTTAGTCGAACTAATAAGTACAGATTTGTTCCACACCGTTCTATTACCACAAATTTTTTATAGGAGAAATGAACTAAGATGAAAGAGTTAATGGTGAGCTTAATACGAGCTTTGCTAATGAAGATGGAATGGCTGCTACTTGTAGGGCAGCTCGGAAACCTACACCGAGTACCTACCTTTACAGGCTTACAGCCCTCATGAAGTTCAAGTCACCTTCCGATCAATTCGGTCTAGTACTATTGAATATAGATCTTCTAAACCAGTTTTCAATTTGTGATTACAGCATGTTATAAATTAAAGAAATAATGCAATATTTATTTATTTATTTATTTCCATACGTCAAAACGACATAATAATATAATATAACGTCAATATATTACAATCCAGTTATTACTGTATGATAAAACTTTTATTACTGTATTATTGCTGTATATTATTGAATTAATTAATTTATTATTATTACGTGTCCTACATATTTTGTCCTGTAACAATGCATTTTATGTGAAGTATGGTTATGTGGCTCACACGACTACGGTAATTGAGTTATCATATAAATAAGTTTTTTCATGAAGGTGTTAACAACAGTAGCAAGATGTTGGAGCTGAGTTTCCTTCTCCGATAGAAAAAAGAGGGTCTCTTCTCAGAAAAAGAGTGGAGCTAATCTCATGGCTTGATCCTGAGTCCTTCATTTGACATCCGGCGCTCTTCTACATTTCACCCATCTGTCACCCGAGGAGATAAAATTAAACTTTCCTTCTCAAGAACCCCGCCTAGTACATGGGCTATATATTGCTCTATGGGTCAATTATTTGGTTCGATTAAGAAGCAAGTTAAAAAAGGTAACGAAGTAACTTTCATGCCAAAAGACTGCACATGAAGTTGCTAGTGAGCTCAATGAATTCCTCAGTTGAAGGCTTAATGACCGGCTTTTTTCCTACTTGATAGTTTTTCTCAAGGAAATGGTGATTCTTTTCAGTTGCCCCTTTACCGTATTCAAAATCCTACAGTATCTCAACACTCGTTGTTTATTCTATCCGTATTTTGTTACTTGTTGTGTTAATTAGAGTTAGATTCTCTAAATGACCAGTCCTGGTCCTTTCTGTCATGAGAGCACATGGGGTACAGTAGTTAAGCAAAAAATTGAATGAAAACCGTTCTTGACACTCACCTGCATCCTGTAGGGGACAACTAAGCCGGAATAAGAAGCAGCTGGGTAAGAACTAGGGGAGGAGCTTCGGCCTCAGCCTTAGAACTACAATGCCTTCTCCCCCATAGCCCAGCCCAGCCGATCCCGCCCAATGATGACTGCCTTGACAATATTTCTGAAGAACTTAATCATACCCACTTACTCACTGGGAAAGGTGCAGTCTATTGCTATATTAAGTACAAGTAAATCAAGCCCATGCACCCTATGGGAGAGTCCATAATTTCTTTTTCGATGAATGCCATAAATAGTCATGGGACAGTGAGAACGAGTGGGCAATGGTAAGGCACCGTGAAGACACTAGGACTCATTGAAAAGAGAGCAATTCAGGCAAATCCGAGGTCTTGCCTTAGGGAAGGTCCTCACCTCAAGGGAGGAGCGGGAGAAGCCAATAGGAAGGAATGGCCGGCTGTAAGATCTGAGTCTGAATTCTTTTCGATGAACAAGTCTGGAATCATATCAAAATATATGTAGCGGCATCTATAAACTGAAATTGCTCCGAGTTTCTAATAAACCGAAGTCCATGGGTTGGAATTCCGGCTGTTTTCCTTTTATGGATCGACAAGGAAGAACAAGAGTAAAGAGTAAGAATTTCTACTGATCCTAGGACCTATAAGAGGGCTCCGAATAGGACAAAGCTGCCATTATCTCACAAATATCGCTAGCAAGTTAATATGAAGTTTGATTGTCAAGCTCCTTAATTTATATACTACTGATTTTGACCAAAAGTCAAGTGTAGCCTTCGACAACGCGAAGACTAGGCAGAGAGATATAATTTTTCCAAATGAAGCTGACGCCTCTATGCTTCCTGGCCAGCTTTATTTACATAATTCGAATGACTTTTGCCCGCATATGGGCATCCTGCGTACATATGTAGGCAATTCGAACACATTCAGATCCATAGAGATTTATGGGGTCAGAAAAAGTGCTGGACAAACATATAGTTCTTTGAAGACGCCACCACATCTCTCCATGGAATTCATATATGGTTGGGAGGATTCAAAAAGAGCAATCCTAGTACCTTCAATGAGCTCCAGAATTCTGAGACGTCTATACTATCCGGCCAACCAGGTCATGTTGAGCTGGTACACCCCAAAAAGTAGCAATCGGTCCATGCTGATTCAGGTGGTTCTGAGGGGATCGAGTCCGACCACCTATCTATCCGTTCGTTAAAGTAGAATGGCGGTGTACCCCTGACGCCAAAGTTCACGGAATGCCCTGGTTATGGTAAAGAAAAATTGAGTTGACCAACGAGTATGAACAGAAATGGGACTGGAACGTAGTGAAAGCGCTCGCTTCAGTGGCCTCAGACTCCTTCGATTGTATATGCCTTGATAATAGCTGTACTTGAGACCATTCACAAAATGGCATGAAATTCTTTAGGAACAAATATATCTGCTCTCATGTAATACGTAGGTGGCTTGTGCAACCCCACAGGCCCATTCCCATAGGATGTATCTTCCGAGTTTCTATTATTGGATGTGATTTGACTTGAAATTTTGCTCAAACCCTTCGCCATGGAATGCTGTAGAGCAGATGCATATGGAATGGCATGGAATCCTAATGGAATGGATTTACTTCGCTTCTTTGAATTCGAAACAGTAGATTTTCGAGCCGGTGCGTTGACATCCATGTAAACAATAACAAAGCAATTTACAAGAACGGCTCACCTCATTACCTAGTTTGAGCATCCGTTAGTAATCATAATTAAAATGGGGTAAAGTACTTTTCTAGGTATGGTTTTTGACGCATATACAGAAAATGTCCTCACAGTGGTGTGATGATTCTTATATTTTCTTATTATCATTACGGTGGGTGCAAGCATATTAACTACTGAAGATCATTTTTATATCTTGTTCATCGGTAATTTGTTTGCTAGTTACTTGTTTACATTTTATTCATCCTTTTATTTACTCGTTTTTATTTACTAATGTCAGTAACCCAGTAATCGAAATTAATTGGGAAACTAGTAATAATTGAAGGTAGTCAAGGGTTTTCTTGTTATAAAGATATTGGCTAACCCAGGCATCTCATCCTACATCCTACTCAACGGTGGAGAATGAAAGTTTAGAGTGTGCATCTCATTGTGAAGGTTTTCGTATAGCCTGTAAATAACTCGACCTTCTCATTAGTGAGTAAACAAATAAATCACACGTGAAAATGTAGAATTGAATAAAAAATACAAATCTCCCACTATATGAGTCAAAATTGTTTCCTTAGTACATTGTATGATATTTGACTATTCTTTTTAAATTTTCTTATGGGTTGTTCCTTTTTTTGAGTTCATAACAGTATAGGCTTTCCAGTTTGAATCAATTACTATTTCGGTAATTATTTGGTTACAGCCCCTCAATATCTGTCTTTACTGCTCATGTTTCAGTTCATGAATTATGAAGTCTTAGGTAAACTTCCGTCTGTTCCTATGCTTGCCGTGGGCGTAAAAGAAGAGGAGGAGGAACAAAACAAGACCAACATTTCTGAGTTTTGTAGGGGGAATTCTAAATGTATTTTGATGAGAAATGGCTGGAATGGACAGAGGCGCTTGGCAGAGTACACCCCAAGTCGGATGCTTGACAAATGGACCAACTCTAGCTTCACCATTTTTCTAGTTTGTCTTTTTATTTTCATTCTTACCCACTTTTATGCGTAATTTCCGTATTTAGCAGTTATTTGACTTACTCAACTGGCATGACCCAACTTTTTGTCTCAAAGCTGAGCTTGGTATCGGGAGCATTGAAAATGAATCCATCATTTTCCCGGGGGTGATTCGGTGAAAGCAGTAACTCCGACATTCCAAATTAGAATGCCCAGTGTCTTCCTCGTTCCGTATTTGGTCACATGATGGATTCATATTCAATTCCCGGGAATTTTAATCTTCTTGAGATTGTTTGCTCAATGCGAGATAAAATTGAGTAGTGGCCTTGATAGCTCNCAACATTTTTGAGTTTTGTAGATGGAATTCTAAATGTATTTTGAAGAGAAATGGCTGGAATGGACAGAGGCGCCTGGCAGGGTACACCCCAAGTCGGATGTATGACAAATGGACCAACTCTAGCTTCCCCAATTTTCTAGTTTATCTTTTTATTTTGATTCTTACCCGTTTTTATGCGTAATTTCCCTATTTAGCAATTATTTGTCTTACTCAACTGGCATGACCCAAATTTTGGTCTCAAAGGTGAGCTTGGTATCGGGAGCATTAAAAATGAATCCTATCATTTTCCCGGTGAAAGCAGTAACCCCGGCATCCCAGATTAGAAAGCCCAATGTCTTCCTCGTTCCGTATTTGGTCACATGATGAATTCATATTCAGTTCCCGGGAATTTTAATCTTCTTGAGATTGTTTGCTCAATGCGAGATAAAATTGAGTAGTGGCCTTGATAGCTCAACTGGACAAATTGGGATCCTCTGCCGCTTAAGTATCGCTGAGGGAACGCGGGCACGATTTATGAGCACAACAGTCAATTCGGAAATGGGACTCCTCATGGTAACCAACAACATCTGATTGTAGAGTAATGGATGTTTTTAGAATTGTTTTGGTTTGTATTATCATTTGTTTAGGACCGGAATTACTGGTTGTTCAGAATTTATCGCATTTGAATCCAATCCATTAGAACCACGACACATCGGTTCTTAGGTTTTTTTTTCAGTCTGCAATGGCGAGTGAAGCCGGGATCTTTCTAGGTACTACAAGGAATCTGAGCAATAGTTAGGTGGTTTCCTACAACTCAGAAAAAGAGCATTGAAGCCTTGCAGTAGAGACCTTTTGAGAAAGACGTCACCTTACTCTTTGGAATCTTGCAGAAGGAGGTCCTGCATAACTTCTTGCATAATTTCTACTCGAAGGAGGTTTCAGTTCTCGTCTCTTGCTACAGCGACGTTGTATGGATGAACAGAGACGGAGGACGCACCTACTTCTTTTTGCTACATTGGGGGTCACTAGGACGCTGTCAGTGGGGCGCCTAGGATTGAAGAGTAGTAATTTTTAAAAGAAGTGTTTGGGCTACGATAATGAAAGATGAGAAAGTTTCTAATTATTGTCTACCAGACTTCATTTCTAGGGAATTTCGCACCACTGCGTATGCTACCCCTCTCCAACCCCTCTCTGCTAACGACACTTCACCACAAAGTTCTTTGTAGATGGCAGCAATGGCGTAGGAGCAGAAGTAAGGATGATCGTTTCCCGCTCACGAAAAATCCGCTCTACTCCTATCTCATCTTTTGAGAAGGATATCTCAGGAACGCGTCGATCACGGATAGGCAAGAACTTAACGTTAAACATTGAAAGACCCTAGACTTCTGTGAAGGGGCACCTACGAGTGCCTCAATTGATAAGCAGCCCGGTCCTACTGCGGATCTACTCCTCTAAGTGCCTGGAGACGTTTGGGAACGTTCAGGTTCTCTTCTGAAGACGCGGCAGCGGAATGAAAGCAGAATGCCTAGATGATGGACCATAGCGCTCTCATCGCCATGAGACCACCAGATGGATGTCAATCAATGTCGGCATATCTCTGAAAAATTAGCTCCCGTAGAAAAACTGAGGGAAATGTAAATGGCATTGCAGTATGTGTGATTTATGTCATGTAATTAGCACTTACTGTGATGGAAGTTAGGCATCGCTTTGTAGGAATGCAACCAGTTTTCAGTTCTGGGAGGTAACACGACTACTATTTCATAGTTTTGCCACGGAAAAAATGCAACTCACCGCATTTCTGAAATTCGTATGATGCTTGGGAGCTCGTAATTCCTTTCTTTGCCAGAAAAATTGCAAAAGAGGTTTCAGAATCCAGGGCTTCGACAAGGCCACAGTGAATCAAAAGTCAAGGATGCTGGTCCAGCTTGCTTCCCTATGGTTTAGAATCGACCAAGAGACCGAGGTGAGACCGGTGTTGAATATTCGTGACAAGATCCTTTCCAGCAGGGATAGGAGGCTAATTTGACACCCTTCACCTCTGAGAAAAAGCGAAAGGATAAGACGACGTGACCAACTAGGCGAGAAAAATGTAAATAGGGAGAATGACGAAACAGAAAAACATAAGTCATGATTATGGAAAATCAAATCCCCATATCTTGCCTACATGAAGAGGGCCAAAAACCAATGTTTGGATATAAAACAGAGTTTTGAAGGTTGCGACTAGAAATTTCGCCTGTCATTTTCAGTAATCCAACATTTTCAAAACGTTTGGTAAACAAAGCGAAGTCATGATGACGAGTTGTTTTGGGCATGTGGGGGGAAGGTGGTCGGAGTTATAGTTTGAATGTTGTGTGCGAGCACCTTTTGTGTTCTCTCCACGAAGGAACGTCTTCATTTTTGCGTCAGCCGCTGATCACTGAGCAAAGATTTGCTCGAAGGCTACCGGCAGCTACATATATACATAAGATCCTGGCCTGAATACCGGCAATATTGAAAAAAAGAAAGAAGAGCTCGTGGCAAAAGCCTTCCTCGAATAAAATTGGATATTTACTTAAAAAGGAACCATATTAAGGGAGCTCAATATTTTTGAGTACAGTGTAAATAATCCATATAAAAATGCATAATTTGTCAGGAGATCTTTTACTTAATTTTTCGATCATTTTTTGCCGGTCCCCTCATCGTGGTTGTTTGGTTGTTAAGAAAGCGGTAACCATCAGGTTTTTCCCTCTTAGGGAGAGAAACTCATCTTGGGAATTTAATCACTAACTTTTACTAATGCTGCTCTTCCCAGCACATTCATGACCAAGTGAGGATTCAAATGAGAGTAGTGTAAAAAAATATGTCGGCAAAAGTAACTTAAAAAAGGATCCACATTCGCTACAGTAGCCCCATCGAAAAGGAAAAGCAAAAAAAGGTTTTCAGGTCCCCTACAAGCATTCAATTTGCCTCCTACGCATGGGACATGAATGGAGGTTTATCTGCTGCGTAAATAGCCTAACAATGACGGCCGAATCGACTTAACTTCAATGCATGTTTTCGAGCACTTATGACTTGCTTTCTGAAATATCCGCTAATCCTTGCTATTTTTCACTACGACCCGATTACTCGTACATAGTATAGCACGAATACTGGCTCTGACAAAGACGACTTCTGAGAATACACGAAGATTCGCAACCCGATGTTTCCTACACCATAGATATCGGGTAACAAACACAGAAGGCACAGTGGCTTCTGAGATTTCTTCCTAGAATATACCGCTGACCGTCAATGATAGCAGAAAGGGGAATGTCGGATAGAAAAGCGGCGTAAGTAGGGGATAGTGAGGGCTCTGAACCGACTTAGCCAACGTACACACCCAAAGGAACCTTGTATTATTTCAATGACGTCTTTGAAATGTAGGCCAGTGAAGTAGAACAGAAGTACAGTTATGCCAGCACAATTTGGGAGGTGGACCACGTCTTGAACTTCTGCGGGGGAGAGCTTTGGCAGAAAATCCATGGAGAAGCTTTGTAATAGACTTTCAGAAAAATTACACATTTCTCCAGAACTTTTAAAGTTGATTTCGAAAATATCTGCCAGCTCTGAAGCGGTTCAGTCAAGAAATAGTTATTCCAACCAATCACCTCCGGGCACTACCTCCGGGCAATTTTCCAACACTATTTTCTATGATTTGGCCCCAATTTTGATACCATTGTTACCCCTTCTCGTAAAAATGGCTGTGATCGTAGCTCGCTGTTGACACAATTGACTGTTCACCTCTGAATGGGATACTTCCCTCGTAAAGTGGAAGCCGGAGTTGCTCACTCGAGGAGTCCCCATCGTCTACGCCCCCACCTAGAAACTTAGACATTGTTCCAGCCGTATTCTTGTCCCTGCTTGCCTTACGAATAGGTTGACAGAATGTAAGTTACTGGGTCAAAATGCTGCTTTATCTAGGGAAGACATTGTCTCCGTAAAGCTGCTAATGGACTATGCGAAAAGCTTAGCTGAAAACATCAATTAGACTGGAAAAAATGCCTGTTCAGATAGTAATTACATAGGAGACATGAATGGAGTGGTGAATAGGAAACCTGTGACTACAAGGCACGTCATCCAGATTGAGATCACAAAAGCTACAGATATTTCTAGAAAGCATAAATCATAAATTGTTTGCCAGAGAAGGGCTCTATTCTAGGCTGATATTAGGCAAAAATAATTATGTACGCGAATTAATTATGCCCGTGTTCCTTGGTCCTTGGCTGCAGAGATAGGGTAGTCGCATGTGTCACCACTGGGATCGTATAGTCAAGGGATTGGTTCCCATCCCGTGCTTACAGTCCTAAGTGCATACATCGATTATAGAAGCAGTTTCTGACCTGTGCTTTGGCTGGTACTGCAAGGGTTAAAGGAATTCCTGGCTCTCGAACGCCTCAGCCTACCACATCCCCTCAAAGAAGGAACGGTAACTCCGGCTCACCACGCTTGGACTCACAAACTTCTCAAAGCGGCCAGATTCATCGACTAAGCTCTAGGGCGTAAAAACTGATGGATTCGACCTCAGCGGAAGGTATTTTAATTGAACCCCCTGGATGCAGTACTGGGCTCTCTCCCACTTCCCTAATTCCTTGTTTTCGAAGGCAGCAAGCATGTAGCAGTGTAGGTGAAAAATGAAAGTGTTGGAGAGAAGCTGTCCACTGAGGCGGAAAATCGAATGAAGCAGTTGGAGACCAACTCACGAAAAGCCTATTTTGGCTGGCTGAACTTCGAACGTTGCGCCGGATCCGGATATAGTTCTCCTTCCGTTGACGCCTTCGACGTTGTAGTGTTGTAGTCAAAAGACTATGATGATATAAGAGAGTGTAGACGATATGAGAAATTTTCTATTCGGCTCAACTAACGTACGTCTCGTTCACTTGAAGGCATCAAGTCATCCAAGTGAGGATTTCTGGATTCTCTTCAGGACCCCCATTCCATGCCCTACGAGTTCCATGCTAGCCACTATGTTTGTAGTTCTTAGGTCCCCCTCACACCCCACTTATCACCCCCTACCCCTCCAAGTTATCCTACTCTTTCCCCCAGTCATCAAGAATAGCAATCTGCACTTTCCGTAAGCGACGTGCTCGTGCAAACACGGTCATGATGGATGCTACGCACTTCATCTACAATGAAGAATTAAGCCATTCCACTCCCTGACAAATCACCTACCCCCTTCGGGGAGTATACCAACGGAAGCCGGAAATGTGGAGTATATAGCAAACGTATAAAAGGAAAGGTTTCATATATGCAACTAAAATGGAGGCTCGAGCAAAAAGAACTTATTGTAATAACTTTGTAATTTGTTCTGTAAGTTCTGTGGAGCGTTATAGATAGCACTCTTGACTTTCAAAGGATGAAGCCAGCACACCTTGTCGCTCATAGGTCCGTAGCAAAAGAGCAAAACGGTCTGGTTAGCCGTAAAAAAGCAAGAAATAAAATAACAAGTTACACTATAAGTGAAAAATCATCCTTCAAAAAAGTTTATATCCTTGAAGAATCCCATAAAGCTATAGGCGCTTCCAGATTTGATCATGTTACGTACCTGGAACCATTGGACTCTTTACTAATTCTTAACTCCCATACTGTATCGCTTTCCAGTAATTCCCATTCAAATATAATACAAGACAAAATGTGCCATTAACATTTTTGTTGTCCCCTTGAATTATAGGTTAATGCCAAGCATACATCATGTTTGAGCCTTCGAGCGGATATGGATAAAGTGACCAAAGATTTACACCTCTCCCAAGGTTCAACTCATTGGAAGAAACCAAGGGAAGAGGTCTCATTTGCGAAACGGTAGAAGCACCTCTAACAAGAAGTATTTTCTTGAGCTATGGCTCGCCGTGACTACAATGACAACCATTTGTTCCATTTTAGTGGTGGAATGAAACGTTAAAGGATAAATTTCTGCCCATCTTCATCAGAACTTGCCGGATGGTCGTTGGAGAGGTAATACAATATGCCTGAAACCACGTCTATATGCTAACCAACCTCATACAACTCTCTGCCCATTTACTCCTTCTCGATTTATTCACTGAATAGAGCAGACAAGTTTTTATGTTCTCAGTGAATGACCGAAGGTATTTCACTCAGAAGTGTGCTGCTGTGAATATAACAAATATTAAGTGTAATGGAACGGAAGCAGCTGGACCCAATTTTTCAAAGAGCTATGGAAAATGCAATGTACCGTGAAGCATTTCTTCTATATCCGCTCCCTTCATATTGGATAAAACNAAAAAAAAAACGCAAAATGTTTTTCTGAAAGTAGCCAGTTCGCACTGTTACTGGTACTGTTATTATTCTTACTTTTTATTATTATCACTATAGTTACAACATTGTTATCGTTATTAGTGGGCGAAGGTGGGGTAGTTGCAAGTGGCGCACTAGAGCCCATTCATGGTCCACGGTTGGACCCCGCATAGATAATTGCCTAGGCCAACTAAGCCTCAAATCTCCCCTGGATAGGTTAATTGGTACCAGTCTCGTCAGGGAGGATAAAGGCACCGACTTGTACATCGGCTGGTCACTGCGAGTCATTTGATAGGCCACATACGCACTGCGACACTAAATGGAAGCCGAATGGGTGCATACGCTAAAGACTTTTAGACTTTATCATTGCTGTATATTACTGTACTTCTACTTACAAAACTGTGTTTTACAATGAGTGCTATTTACTACCTGATAAATTCTACTTGTAATTCTGATAAACCTTTTCGATCAAAGTGAGAGGCTAGACGATGCAAAAGTCTATCCAACAACCAATTAATCAACCAGATGGCATAGAAGGTTTTGCTTGCATGGAAAGGTGGTTATTCTTGACTCGATCTTTGAGACATGCTTCCCTCAGAAGGGTCACTTGGTTTATCCCACTTCAGCCACCTGCTAAGTCTGCTAACTTTCTTTTTTTTCTGCAGTTCCCAAAGACATCCCCTTTGCTAGGTGATCCCTCATATTTTTAGTTTATTAATTCGGCAACAATACTTTGTTGACTCCAAACGAGAAATTACCACAGTGATAGCATTACTAATGAGCTATCAAGGGACATCTGTTGGAAATGTTCCTTAACATTGTCGCATTAATATATTGAAAATTATAGATTTCTAAAAATTCTGCCCGATTTGCTCCGTTAGGAATGAAAAAAGATGAATCAACTACCTCAAGAAGAAGACTAAACGATAAAAGAAGCTGTTTGTCCTAACAATAAGGTACATAGATTTCGAAGAGAAGTGGCCTTCAGTTGTCACTTGTAGAGTGCTCAGAAATAGTATAAATCCCAGTGACTTTTTTGAAAAGTAGAGCCTCAGTGAATTTTATTACCTGTCATGAAACAATGCGTTTCATTTGGATTTACCACCTCGGATCTTGCTTCAGTCAAGAGTAAGCTTACTCTTCACTGAAGCTAAGCATACCTCGCCCATGACAAACCTCTGAGTGGGTCCGTGGCTGAAGCTCATTTTTTATGTATTTCTACTTAGTATAGTATAGTATCGTTAGTATAGTTTTNCCCCCCCCCCCCCCCCCCCCCCCCCAGATTACTGCAAGTTATGAACCCCTAATGGTATTTATTTGGTGTGATGTCAGTTGAGGTGGGGAAAATCAGAAATCAGTGCCCTGAAGTTTCGTCATAATTAGTGACCGATCCCTCTTGTCATCTGACTATAAAATGATGTCATGCTAATAGGCTCCTAAAAGTGGAAACTCGTTTACTTTTATGGATGGGCCATGCCACAGATGTGGTTTCATTCAATTTCACGGCCAGTTCACACTTCCAAACACTATCAAAGTTCAAAAGTCTTTCGAAACCATTTAAAGCCGAACCAATTCACGATTACGATGTTCTCTCAACTGTACTGAAGCAATTATTCAGCTTTTTTTCCTATTTATCATATTTGCCCCTGAAAAGTAATCCTCTCCCTGCCGGTAAATAAAGTGACATAATAATTATTTATTTGATTGTAAGAAACAGTACGCCATAGATCAGGCCTTTAGGGAAGGTGAACCTACGTAACGTTTCGACAAATAAGCCAAAATACCCTAGTTCAGTCCCTGCGCCATCAGTCGAGACTTGTTTTTCTGGCAGCGGAAATAATGAGCAGTTAGCTGAACAGACCAAAAAGAATCAAAAATCGTCTGCGCCTTCTTGGAACGTATTCCTATCCCCTAGATTACCCCCACGCCGTTCTTTTAGCTTTTGGAAGGGTTCGTACCTTGGTTTATCCATCGATAGGAACGAGTATAGCCTACAAACTCGATAAACATTAACTAGCTTGTCTGGCTATACTTGTCAATACTGATAAGCTATAAATATAAATAGAGATAGTGATGGTGTACCCCAGGGACTTAATCGTGCAACGGATAAGAGATCTGCACATGGAAAACACAAGTACGGGCTGGGTACTCACCGTCTATAGCACGTTTTGCCAATAACCTACCCCATTTTGGTAACGTCTGTACCTATAGATACAAGCCATTATATTGACCTACTCCTCAACGTACATACATCTTTCCATTTTCTAGAGATTATCTATTCAGCCCCAGGTTTAATCCATTTTCCCATTAGTCCTGAATAGTAGAGTAATACTTGACGCACTGGAAGGGTAAACGTGAGTTCTTTTAGAAGAATTTAGGATTAATGAAATGGAATCCCACGCAAATCNCACGTAATCCAAATGCGCTTAGGAAAAAGGATGTCAGGTTGGATGGAGAAATATGGGTTGAAATAATTGGGTTGTAATTCATGTGACATTGCGTCGACTTCCCATAGCTACCGTAATACTATTCTAAGATTTTTGTCTTCATTTTCTCGAAGTGCGTTCTGAGAGTTATTAGATGTATTAAATTGCATAGGCAATTAGTATAATGAATATTTATTATTAGAAATTCTTTGAAATAACATGGTGTAGTGCTCAAGGCCTGAATTTTCGAAGAAAAAACTATCTCAGAACAAAATTATATAGGAGCTCGTTCTGCTAATAGAAATGAGTCATGTCTTGAGAGGTTGGATACAGAGATATGTCGAAAGAGAGGGAATTTTCGCAACAGACCTGAGAAAACTATCCTTGGGTTACCGTTCATCACACTTCTGGTAGTGATACAGTAGGCATAAACCACCAGAGTAATACAGTACCGCTAATAGCTTACGAGGAAGACAGCTACATAGGGACAGGAAATAGAGGAACACTCTGAAAGAGCAACAAAACACATGACAATGCACAGACACTTCAGTCTCCATGTGATCATGCCTTATACGACTGAGTCAGGGTCGTAATCTCCCAAGCAAACGAGTAAGAGTAACTCGACTGAACAATTTCTCCTAGTGAGCATGTTTTGGATTGAAGATTGCACATAGATGTGAATGATCCCCTACCACCACCTCTTTCCATTCCTGCGCCCAGTTTATTTGTCAGGAAGTTTAGCTCTGGAGGGAAACCTGGGCGAAAAAGACTTAGTGGATCGGATTTTGTCTTTCAGAGGTTTTCCCTTCCCCTTAACTCTTATCAGCCATCCCCCCCCCC
>UZAF01016440.1:24235-38853 GCA_900617895.1 Haemonchus placei | reverse complement strand
CTCCCCCCAATTAAAAGAATTTTTTGAAAAAAAGGTACATAACAAAGTCGAGCAGCCGGATATCTCCTATACACGCGGGCAATTTTTCGAAATAAAGAGGAGTTAGTTGCACGGCGCATCTTTAGAGCCTGTATGAACTCCAACAACCATTGATAAACCACGATGGTTTTTGCTGGAAAGCATTTATTTAACAGAAAATTTTAAACAATTTGAATCTATAAAAGAGTATGGCAAGGCACAGGCACATGAATTACACAAAGAAAAATTTTAAAGCTTATATAGTAAACATTAAAAGCAATATGTACCTATATGTATGTAGCTAAAGCGGATTATTAACATAGAGAAAGCTTTGAACTATCTTGTACTGCTGACAGTGAAAGAGTGAAAGTGTTTTCGAGTTGGAGCTGCTGAATCAAATGCTCGGGATCAGTTCAGTGGACATTCCTGCTTGTTGACGTTGCCGTAGATATCCAACATGGAAACGTCAAGTTGCTTCTTTCGTCTCATTTTATCCTTCTTGCCACCTCCCAGATTCATAATACGCATACATCCAACGTATGGCTCTGAAAAAGGATATTTTCAAAATTCGGAGGCCATAAAATATGTGAAAAAGATCTCACCACGAGTTTCCAAGCCCTTGCTGACGACAGACTCCGGTACACCACCAAGATAGATTGGATCTTTGGTGACAGTCTCGTGTTTTTTGCCTCTTTTCATGATGTTCAAGTTACTTTTACCGTCAACAGTAAGGGTCATTAGGTTCTTCTTTTTCATGATCTGGAAAGATATAATACAACCCAGAACTGTGCTACTTTCAAAAAACTTCTGTTCCTGACTATGAGCGACCGAAGAATACTTTGCAGAAAATTATGCGAAAACTTGAATTTTGCTTTTTACTAGCCAAAAGAACAAGCCTATTCCACTCAGTAAACCAGAAAACCAGTCTAGAGTGGCCGCAACACCTGACAGGTGAGCGCGCGGTCGCGAGCGCAGCGAACTACCTAGTCTACTTAGGCACGACTAAGGAGCACTCAACTATCGGAATAGTAGTATAGCTTTCACGCTGACCATTTATTAAGATGGAAAGGCTTTGTTGTGGGGCACTGTAAGAGAACGAGGATACCACGACTGTTGATTAACTGCCCACTCACCTTGATCGAGTGCCAGTGGCCATCACATATGGTGTTTGCTAAGGGTGGAGTATAAATCAGTGACTCATCTCCCGAACCACTGTTGACAGTGAACTGGATGGGAGAATATTTAGGTAAGTAAGAGCAGATTGCGATAAGAAAAAAGAAATCACCTTAACGTTTCCGTTTAGGATCTGCACAGTCAGGTATTCGATAACACCGACTGAGAACAATACACCATTCTGGGTACGTGGACGTACTTCCAGCTCAGCGGAGAATGACTTGCCGACCTGAAGAAAGATGAAGGAATAACAGCATGTTGAGGTAAAGTTTAAAGGATGAGGGCTGTTCCAGAATGATTGAACCGGATAAGTTCAAGACCCCTCCCCTCTTTGAATTCTTCCTTCTGCATTTCCAAGGTTGTTTGATTTGTCCATTTTACAAAATCGCCGTTATCTGAGCCCATTGAGACAGTATTTTATGAGGAGTAGAGAAGGGTGGAATACCCTAGAAGTGCGATTTTGGTGGCGTGACGTAGCCGTGACGCAACCGCACGCATAGTTGTTACTTTACAAATCGCTCCCTAGGGCACCTGGGATTTTCGAAGCCTCCTTTGTAACTTACTTTCATCTCTCGTACTCCTCTTTACCATATTGCTTTCGACCAACGTTTCAATGGTTTTTAGGAGGTTTTCGGAAGAATCACTCGAATGCCATTGAGCCTTACCTCGAATTCTTTTCTGAGGATCGCATAGCCACCTTCTTTGCCGAAGTACAGCCCGCTTTCCGTTTTAACACTGCATTCTCCGATTCCATGGTCACGAGCGATGGTGTCAAACTTTTTGTCATTCAGTTTGAATTCCCTAATGCATCCGCCGAATTCAGTTCTCACACCCTGAAATCATTCTAATTTAATCACCAGAAAGATTGTCATTAGCAACAAAAGTCAGGTACAGTGATGGGAGAGGGGCAGATACGTCTATTGCTCGAGGACAGTTTCGGGCGATTCATTACAATTATTAACTTACCGGTACAATCGTTCTGGCGTAACTGGCCAGTTCATTCGGTATGCCACCAAGGTAGAGTGGTGGCTGTGTGTCGATGGCATCCGTGCCAGCCGAAACCACAGCTTCAGTGGATTCTTCGTCAACGACCAGGAGACCTTCGCTTCCACGTCGTGATGCCTTCACTGAGTGCCATTCGCCATTCAGGATGGAACGATTCGAGCGGATAATGGTCTGGAAAAATGGGTTTATTGGGAAAATTAAGTGATTGGCTTCATGCCAGTCCAGGCCATACTTGTCCGGATCCGGTGTCGAACGACAGAACGAGACGTCCATTAAGCAGGAACAGTCCAATGTGATCAGTATGTTTGTCGTTTGCAGCAAACATGATCACTCCATTCAAAGCGGAGGGACGAATTTGTAGCGAGAATGTACCGCTGGAAGTGGCCAGCTTGAGTAATCGCCAAAATCAAAGGTTACCCTACAACTAACCTCTTATCAAACGAGTCCGGCATAACCTCATACTCCAGACGACTGTTGGGCTGTAGACCGAAACGCGTTCCGTCCACTTCGTCCTTCGGCGGCCGAGGATCCAATCCCAAAGCGCAGGCGCCGTCAGCAACAGTCTGAAAAGAGGATCATCTGCGCTGCAGTAAAAAACCTTCGCAGGGAAAAAGTTAATGGCAGGGAGAAAGTAAGTAGAAGCGTATTATAAAGCGCAGAAGTGTTAGCTTGACTGTTCAGGGAATTCAGCGTTGGGCGAAGCGTTATTCAGGATAGATCTAGGGAGAGGTGAGGCAGCCACACTCACTGCTACCACAGTCGGTTTCGTAATCTTCTCCGCCGACACTTCTTCTGACACTTCCACCATTTCTCCCGCAGGTGTCGTTGCTATTTCCTCAAGTGGGATAATCACTAGATCTGGTGGCTCAGTAGTAGGGGGTTTTAACAATACCGGTAACAGCATAGCTAGTTCTGTTACCGTAGTGGGAGGTACTGTAGTGGTTGTAGTGGTGCTTGTGGTGGTAGTGGTGGTGGTGGTAGAGGAAGTAGTAGTGGAGGGAGTAGTCGTTGTAGTGGTGGTAGTGGTGGGAGTGGTGGTAGTGGTAGTGGAGGTTGTCGTGGTGGTTGTTGGCGGTGTAGTAGTAGTCGTAGTACTGGTAGTACTAGTAGTAGTACTAGTAGAAGTACTGGTGGTAGATGTTGTGCTGGAGGTTGATGTAGAACTCGTAGAGGGTACAGTAGGCTAGAAATTCTCCTTATATATTCTGTTGGCGAGTCAATGTAGATATGTAATAAAAACGTAAAGAAAAAAGTGGCACCTCCGCTTCGGTAGGAGCGGCAGTGGTCATCACTTCGGTCGTTATGAGCAGATTCGCAGGTGCCTGAAAGCACTTTTTCTACGTTGCACCAACGAACAGCTCATTACATCTTTTGTTTTTGATTATTTCTGTTGTACTATATGTAGAAATTTATATAACCAATGAAGAAGGCAAGGATTGTTTGAGTTTCTTACAGTTCTAAGTGATTCCTAGTTAGTTGTCTCGCAGACGCCATATCTTGGCTTTCCTAATAAGTTGTCTGGCAGTATGGTGTGCTACTTGGAACTCCCAACGCCACCCCACTTATCCCCTGCCTTCAGGGCAGGAATCTTTCTTGAACAGTCTAAATTTCACCTCAAGGGTTGTCGGCACTGATTCAGAAGTTGTTGACACCGTGGTCTTGACGACGTCGGCGGCCAAGGAGCAGCCAGTCAGGGATACTTCGTGGATTTTGGCCTTAAAAGGGCTCGATATATAAGAACAAGTTAACAAAAGATAAACAATCAACTTCAATAGAAAATTACTGGGGAACAAATGAATAGTATTACCCACCTTAGCAAAGTCAAGTAGTTCTCCGTTGTACGACACATCGCCAACGCATCCAACGAATGAGGCCGTATCGTGGCGTCCGAATAGGATTCTGGCCATTTCGCCCGGCGCCTAAGGTTTAAGGGAGTGTAGCAATCAATAAAATCAATATCACAGTTGATTATAACTTAGTACAGGGCACACTTTCGCTTTACATATGGTACCGTGGTCTCCGCACTTTCATCTTGGTTGTAGCTGAAATTGGTCAGTGATAGGCTGAAAGACCCGATTTCGATGGATCTGGACCTTGAGTACCGAGTAGGTTAAGTGAGGCAATCCACTCGTTATCATTTGATTACTGTTGTACAAACACGTGTTACGGTGGTAGTGACACACGGGTAAACTTACCACTTTACGTCGTTTTCGCTGTAATTGAACGAACCAATCGATAATGTGCTCACAAAATATCAATCAATAAAAATTGGTGATTGTGCCATGCGTTCCACCCCTTCTAACCACTATAATGAATGGTGATGGCTAAAGGTAAGTGTGTTCGGTGCTTCTACACGGTTCTATTGAAGTGAATGACTACGTTAGTTCGAATCAGGGATCGAACTGGTGACCGTGAACGTGTGCAGGAGCTATTGCTAACCGATGTGCTACGCATGCCGTATTAATGGAAATTAAGGAACTTACCACATCATCACCGTTGGCACGTCGTTCTTCCTTTGAATGCAGATCGTCCACGTCTACTCGAAGTATCTCCTTGGTCTTACGTACAGACACATAGTGCCATTGTTCATCAGCCGCTGATGCCAGTTCCAGGGAAACCTGAGAAGGACTGCTTCAGTTCCTTACTGAGAATTGTACTAACAGTAGGAACTGCCCTATCATAGAATAGGGGTTTGGCTACGAAGAAAGGGTCCAAGTAGAAAGGTAGGTTCTCTGGGAGGAGCGACAAAAGAAAAAGCCATGAAATTACCCTCCCCCAACAAACGACTCAATAAATTCAGGCTCCAGGCCCGTTTCAGTTCCTTTTAGAGTATCTTATGCCCTGGCGAATAAAGCAATGCAGGCAATACGCAGATTTGGGTAACTCCGTCCTGGAGTGCACCACGCTTCCTATTTCGAGAAAAAGGGGCTCAGAGCAGCAATTTCAGAGCCACCCAAAGCGGAAGTCGCAACGGACGAATGATTTCCTTCGGTTATTACTTGAATTCCGTCTAATCTATCCGACCTAGGAGCTCACCTTATCGTCCCCAGCTGTTGCCACGAGAACTCCGTCTTCAATCTTCAGCGACAGTAGGTCGTCCTCATCTGACTGAATTGTCAGCAGAGTACCAGTTGAACGACGAGTTTTGAAGCGTAGCGATACATCCATCTCATTAGAAGCTGTGATATTCTCGAACACAGCCGTCGATCGATCTGATAAGATCGATACCTGGAACAATCAGTTTTTTGAGAAAAAACAAGTTGGAGATCGTGTGAGAGTACTAGAGGCAGACAGATGTCTCCACCCCCATCACAGTTTGACCACCAAACTTCAGTGAGAGTACCCTTCTGGGTAACTGTGGAACTGCTGCAGTAACATTTAATGCCAACAATCAACGAACCGTATTCACAGTGCCAAGTGGGCATGCGTTCCTCACTCCTTTACTGGCGTAGCTTGCATATAGATCCATTTCATCCGATCCTAGACGAACAGATTTGATGCAGCCACGGAACGGTTCGATGGGTGAGCGTCTGAATACACCCAGAATAACTTGATGGTATTTGAGTAGAAATAGGAGTAGATATGAAGTTAAGACCTTAGGTACGATTACCTCATCATTTAAAACCCTAAGAGAAAAGAACGGCGGAAGATGTGAGTAGATAAGAGCTTACGTATTGACACCAGTTGGTGTTCCTCCCAGGTAGAGGTAGTCAGTAACGCTTAGCGTGGACATGTCGCCAGGAGCGTCGCCTTCAGCTACCTGCAATCGACGGTTTAAGGCCGAAGAAATACTATATAATCATTTTTCAGATGAGCAGTTGCGAATCAAACCACCCAGAACAGCTCTGGCTCAAACCGAGAATGGCCAAATCAATAATGAATCGATATCGTGCCTAGTCTCAGCGGTCTTACCTCATAGTTATATCTATGAATACAACTCATTGGCCCAGAGATTGTTACCTATGCTTTCTGGCATCCAGTATGGGTAGATAACTGCCCCTTCGGGTGCATTTTGTCTAAGAAGTGTCTGAAAAAACATCCACTACAGTAACCTCACCGTGACTCCATCGACTTCCATCTTCACATGCCGCTCATCTCTAGCCACCGCTACTGTATGCCATTGGCCATCGTTGTAGGTGATGGCATCAGCGAGCCATTGTGCTGCACCGGACCCGAAGTCCAAAGACAGTTTTACACTTCCAGCCGACAGCTCCAACGCAAAGAAGTCACGCTAAAATGGGATCGAATCAGATCTACGTAAATCGATATTTAGCGAATGATCACTACTCACGTCTTTTCCTATGAAGAACAGTAAGCCATCTGGTGAGAAGGTGAGGAAGGACAGAGAGAAGATTGCTCGTTTTCGAGGATTCCAGTAACCCATTTGGTAAACAATGTAGCCATCACCATTCAGAGAGACTCCTGAGACAAATCGATCAATAATTGATGGAATAGCTATGAACAATTAGGAATTACCTTGCTGAGCAGATGACTCCTTGGTACGTGGGCGAGGCTCGGCACCTCGAACTGCCACTGCGCCTCCGGTCTTGGCATTCCACAACCCGACTGGTTCACCGTGTAGAGTCAGATCCTCAATATCACCTTCGAATGCTCGGTTGCGTACATCTTTAGCAATCTGAAATCGACTTCCTAGACTTTTAATCACTGCTGTGTGACGACAAGAAATCGCTCACCCTACTGCCAGCTGGTATCCCTCCGACGAACAGACGACTCATCGTCTGATGCAAGTTAAGAATGCTCTTGTTTCCTTCAGCCGTACCCTTCTTTACCTCTTCCACCTGGAAGTTTTCCATTCTCAGTACTCTGGATGGGGATACGATTCTATGAAAGATCCAAAAAAAGAACTAGAGGTCTAGCTCCTGACGAGTAGTGGGGAGCGGGCTAAGGCTGATTGGACAAAGGATCAAGAATGCTCTGTAAGCCTCAGTTGCCTCGTCCACGCCGGAAGCATGACGTTTAAGCTTTACCTCTTCGCTGTTCGGCTTATATAGTTTGACTGTTGCCGATCTTCCAATTCGTTCAACGCTCAGCTGACGCCATTGGTTGTCCGCAACTCGCCTAAAAGCATCAGTAGATTTCTGTAGACCTTATGACCCATTTTTGTAAACTCTTTGAGTCTTCTCCATAAATCAAAAACGTATTGAAAAAATCATCAGTAACAGGACTCTCGCTTGTTTATTTTTGTTCGTATCAAAGGTTCAGCTCGCAATATCCAAATCAGCTCATCTTTAATTAATTTATTTTGGAGAGTGATGTCCTACTAGCAAATTCTTGAGCGCGAATTTTCACCTATCGTTAAAATGACCAAAAATGCCTTGTTCCTTGCTCAGCTTAATAGGATTTCAAGTTTTCGGGTCCATTATCTTTACCTGACTGTAAAAATAAGTGTAACCATTATTACTTACGTGTTCAATTTGATGACCAGAGGCTTTTCTCCTAGATTGATGGTAACCTTTGGCTGCCCATATTCGATTTCAACAGCAATAAAGTCATCGGTGGGCACAGCTCGGGTACCAGCGGATCCTTCCTCGTTACCGAAGAACAGCGGAATACCTGCAGGAACAGGAACAACTTCGTATAGACCAATTCAATAGATGGCGAAGTGACGGGTTAAGTGGCCAAAAGGAATTCAAGCCACGCCCATTTCGAAATTGGCGCCGCTTTCGATATTAGTCGTGGAATTCAGGTGTTCTCATTAACCTACCGTGTTCTTTTGCAGTACGGAAATGGAAAGCGATATCTGTATGGGCGGCGGATCGGGCGACACGATGTGGCATTGCAAGATCCAGTGAGCTACCCTGCTCGAAGTGAGCACCGAGTTTGATCTGAACTCGTCGAATTGAATACTTGTGCAAGAATTCGAAGGAATAGGGAAACATACCCTATTGGCAGCATCTCTGGCCACAGCGATTTGTTCCTTGAGGGCAGCGATTTTATCCACACAGGCTTCCACTTTGGCTGTACGATTCGTAGCGCTATTGTGCATGTTATCGTACGATTCCATCAGTTTTGGGACCAGGACAGAAAGCTGAAATAGCAGAGCCTCTACTTGATTTCACTCGAGAGCGAATATTGAACAGTCGCATAAAACGCCCTTATTACATTCAATGTGCAGTAATAAAGCTCATCATCGGATCCACGTGTACAAGCTAGGAATCCCCAATAAATCTCTTGACTGACACCAGCTCATTCAGTAAGGACAGTGCTCCATTTTTAGATCAGAAAATGATGGGCTTACCTCTTTGACGTTACTCTTCGTCTTCTTAATTCCTTGCAAAGCGTCGGTCGCATCGGAGACGGCTTTATCCGTAGCCTCCTGTAGTTCCGCTAGCTCATCCCGAGCCGAAGCCAGTACCTAAAGTGACCCAGTGAAATTCGCTAGAAATGAGAGTATCACCTTAAACAACCCACCTTGTCGGTGTCGGCAAGAAGACTATTCACGTGATCCGCTGATTTCTCCACATCAGCGAATGTGGTCTCGTTTAGTGGCGATACCAGTGAAGAACGAATACCTTCGGCATTACGACGCATTCCGTCGACCATCGTGGTCAGCTAAAATGGCTCTTTCCCTACCAATATGGTCTCACTCAGAAACTACCGGAACCTTTCCCAAGTCGCAGAGCAATAACTCACCCGATCGATTCTGCTTTCGGTTTCAGCGGCTTCCTTCTTCAGGGCGTTCAGCGTGTTCTGCTGTAGATTGGAGGCTTGTCGAACTAGGTTAGCAGAACTGTTCATTGCCTGCTTCACCTGGTCCTTCTGAAAATCCATTTTTGTAGAGACACAATATCCCTCAGACGCGGTCGGCCATACAGAAAAGTGTCAGGAAAAAGCCACAAACCTTCTCTTGTAAGCCCTTGCTCAAATCATCCATCTCATTAATTGTCCACTGCGCCTTTTCCTGAGCATTCGTCAGAGCATCGGTGAGGTTGCTGTAGGCAGTGGCAGCTTCAACAGCATTCTGAAATGGATTTGATCATATTTTCTGGAAAAAGCCTCATCGTATGGAGGTATTTTCTCTTTCGGACGGGAAGAAACCGAGCAGCTGACCAGTTGGTGAGAAGGACTTTCATGTCTGAGCCATTCATTTCCGGGAAGAGAACTTTCAATTGAGCTATAAACAAACCTGTGACTCCAATTTGGCTGAACCAAAATTGTGTTGCAATTTCGCAGCCTCGATTTCCAGCTCCACGATCTTGGCAGCCACCTCAGCCGAATCATAGGGGGCTTGACGTTTCTCACGTTTTGGTTCAACAGTTTCAGCGAGTTCTGCCCGGACTTCGGCCAAATTCGTCAGCGAGTTACCCACAGACTCCAGTGCATCTTTTGCTTGTTCGGTAAGATTTTTGACCTGAAATTTGAAAGTTTTCCAAGAAATGGAGATTTCATAGCTGTTACTAACCTCTAGTAGCACACCGCTAACGGCGCTCTGTTCCTCAATAGCTTTATCGCGACTGTCGGCCAGTGCTTTTGCGAGACCTTCCAGTTTTAACGTCGATACACCACTGGCAGCCTCAAAAAGTGAACGTAATAAGAATTATGGCTGGTTTCTAGGCTGCGAAGCTGTCGCGCAGCGGTCAAGAGATCGAATCGATTTTAAATATTGTTTATTAGTATGACTTTTTCTCTCTTCATACCAAGACAAGGAGGATGGCTAGCTCTGGAATAAGAAATAGCGACGGTAGATGAGCGTGTATCATGATCTAGCTTAGATGCCTCTGATGCCTAGAAGTGTTGACCCCCTTTTGCATTACCATCCGGGGGAGGAGCTTCCTTCGCCTCGGTCAAGGTAAATTCCGGACGCAAAGTACATTGAAAAAATACAAAAAATTAGTATGATATGACCAACCTTGCGAGCTTCTTCCGCATTCTTTCTCGACTGTTTTAGCAACTTTTGTGCATCGCTCAAGTAATCGGCAACCTTTGTGCCCTGAAAAAGTACTGGGTTTACAATACCATAAAAGAACGTTTAGTGTACTTATGGTAAGAATATAAAGTAAAAGATGAATAGTAAGTAAAAAATACGTTTTTGTAGGCATTTTCAAGCTTCTCCTTCAATCCGTCCAATTTTTCTTTGCGTTGGTTCAGCTCTTCCTGTACTTCCGCGATCTTCTTTGGTACTCTCGTAGCTTCTTCNATCGGCAACCTTTGTGCCCTGAAAAAGTACTGGGTTTACAATATCATAAAAGAACGTTTAGTGTACTTATGGTAAGAATATAAAGTAAAAAATGAATAGTAAGTAAAAAGTACGTTTTTGTAGGCATTTTCAAGCTTCTCCTTCAATCCGTCCAACTTTTCTTTGCGTTGGTTCAGCTCTTCCTGTACTTCCGCGATCTTCTTTGGTACTCTCGTAGCTTCTTCAGGCTTGCCGTCACTAAACTCTCAGAGAATTATTAATCCTGAAAGTGGCGCCCGTAGTAGGAATCCCTCCACTAACGCTGTCGCCGCTTCCAGTTGATGCAACGTCTCTTCGGCATATTCCACCCATTTGGGGTCGATGATCAGCGCTGACGAATGGCTTCCCAGAGAAGCGACTAGATTCTTAGTGTGGTCTACAGCGGCCGAGGCATCCTAAATCACCTTTTATGATCTCAAATTTCGAAATTGGATGAAAAATGGTGTGATTGAAGGTACCGCTGCTCGGCGACGAATATCTTGCAGTACTTCCCCGGCCGTATCTGTCATATTCATGGCCCTTTCGAAGTCGTTATCGGCGACTGAATGGGATCTGAATAAAAAATTAGTGTTTTTGACCCTCACTCATGCAAAACTTAGGCATCGGCTACCCAATATCAACTAACCTTTCGGCGGAATTCATTAGCTGTGACATGTTGGCAAGGGCTCCTCGGGAATCACCTACGAAACTGGTGTACTGCTCACCGGAAAGTAGATTTGCAACCTCCTGCAAAGGAAAAAGTTGTATAAACATTGAAATGAGTTATATTTACTTTAAAGTTCAGGATGTAGGTTGGGCATGTCTTCCCAGAATGCAACCAGTGGTAGCGGATGCCCAATGGACTCCTGCCCGGTGGGTCTCGTACAAGCCTACTGGATGATGTCAGAAGTAACAATATCGAGTTTAAGGCTATTAAAAATGCACCATAGAAGCTTACCAAGCTAAGGACTTACAATTAGTTGAGTTTCTCAAAGGGATGGCGTGGGAGCTCAGATGAATAAGTTTGCGCTAGATCCCCTGGTACTGACTCCTTGACTTACGGGAACGAACTCTTTGTGCAGTATTCAGTAGCGATTTCCGACATTCAAACGACGACGTTCCTATGGAACGGTCCACGATACATTAGCGGGCTTTGAGGAGGGCGGAGGTGATGAGTAGGCGTGGCGGGCATATTATACATCCTAACTGAACGTGAATCGAACGTGAAATACTGGCCTTTCTCATCCTACAGGCAGCCTTTTACTGCTAAGCAGTAACTAGTTATATCATTGATCAGAGAGTGCTTCGAAGGTTTAAGCCGCTTCTTCGCCGAGCACATACTCACCGTGTATTTTGCAACGTTCTTCGAGTTCCGGCTAAGTCTGGCTCCAACTACCGTAGCCGATGAGATATTACCAATCGACACATTCAAATGATTGATATGAAGACCGAGATTATCCACATCGGACACCAGATGATGAACACATTCATCGCAACCTTAAGGAGAATGTATGACTTCATGTATATAACCTATTGCGAGCCGCCATTAGGGCAGAGTAAAGCTGATTCTCACGTCGGCATCCGAAAGTTGGAATTCTCAGATATGACTGAAGACATTGGTCGCAACGAGCTCCGGTGGCTCCTTCCTGACAGTGGCACTGCCCAGTTCGTACATCACATACCGTACCCATCGAAAGATCTGCCTCACAGTCGCATTCTGTAAAGTTCATTCAATTGTAATCACATCTTTCATTGTGGAAAAGGGGTGAAACTCACTTTGGCAGCCGTATTCGCCATAGTTCCAGAATCCATGTTCACAGTGCTCACAACGCAATCCAACAGCTCCTGGTCGACATTGGCATTGACCGGTTTCGTCATCGCATTGACTGGAGGATGAGGCGACACCGCAATGGCATGGATGACATCCACCACAGCGTGAGAAACCCCAGTGGTCGGGCTGAAGATTAGTGTTTGGAACGGTCCGTCAAATTTTTTACTTCAGACCAGTCCTTACTTATTTATTTTTATTATTCCCTATTTCATTATAACGGTTTTCTATGACAAGACCATACATTAGGACTTCAGAGATGATCAGACTCACAATGCATCTGTCACAGTTTAATCCTTCCACATTTGGCTTGCACTGGCATTCTCCAACTTGATTGTCACACATTGCCGAACCGCACTGATCGCATGTACATGCAGTACAGTTCTTTGCAGCCACAGCGTCACCGTAGTACCTTAATAATAGCTATTAATAAGAGCTAGATTGTTCCGATCTAGCTGAGTAAAACAGCTGAATACTTATTGTGACTATGAATTTCCTCGTGAAACTCTCGTTTGTATTGGCAAAGATTGCCCTCAAGCTCCCCTTTTCTTATGGTGAAATATTTTCGTGAAAAACGTGAGTGTAGCGGGTAACATCTACCAAGAAATTTCGATAAATTGGTACGTGAAGACCACACCTCTCCAAATGGGCACGTTGAATAAGCCCCAGACATTAAACGTTCAATCTGATTTGTGTTTTCCCTTTTCACTCGTGTCTTACTGGTTAGCCATGAAGGTCGTTCAAAGGCCTAAGTGCATGCCATGCAGTACCTCAGAGAGAGTACTGCAGAGGAACATGCAGATTTCCTGACGATATCTTCTGGTCAAAGTCCGAGGGTAAAGTTACCCAACCAATCATGCTCGTCGTGATAGAAATTGTAGTGGCTCTTAAAATCACTCACCACTGAGCGCAATACTCGCATTTTCGACCATCGGTATTTCTCTCGCAGAGATAGCAGTCACCAGTGACTGGATGACAAGCTCTCGAATCTGTCAGATTGTTATTGCCATTACAGTCGCATGGTTGGCATGAGCCTCCAGGGCGTTGAGGTTCGCCAAAGTATCCGGCGTCACATCTACAATTCCATTACGGTTACTTCGAATAGCATATTTGATAATGGATTTCGACTTTTCTGAGACATCCATAAATCATTATCAAGCACGATAACAAAAGGCTGTACTGAAGTAAGATTGCTTGCTTATCTACCTGTCACAACGGTCTCCAGCATAGCCGGGTTTACAGTCGCACGAGAGAAGCTGGCCGTATTCCGACACCTAGAATAGAGGTTCTCAAAACTTCAATAAAAGAAAACGATAGGAGGAAAGGGCGTTATGGGCTCAATCAATAAATCGATAGTGGCTATAATAGTTGTTCGAAGCCTGAGGTATTGACCATACCAGAGCATAGACCCCACTTTGAATATATTAAACATAAAGGAATGCCTACAGCTTTTCCTCAGAACCATTCTCATTGATTGAGTATCGATTCCTACCTGACAACCCGTAGCGAAGTTATTCGTAGGCGAAAATGGACATTGGCATGGCATGCAAGAGTAAGGGCTGCCATCGGTGGCATCTCCATAGTGTCCTTCTTCGCAAAGCTCACAGTGATCCCCATGGGTACTGTGTTGACAGTCGAAGCACACGCCTAGAAGATCGATTTACTGAATGATTCCCCCTAATTATTCAGCATCGTTTGGATTTTACCTGTATCTGGATCACAAGATCCTGAATGCCCATTGCATTCACATGGAACGCAAGCGCCTAGGAACGATCCACTCTGTACACGGTAGTAGCCCGGAGCGCAATGCTGACAACTAGCTCCGGTGTACGGAGCTGGGCAAACGCACTGTTCGACCGATGAAGCCTTGATGGCCGACAGAGGGAAGTGCTAAACAAGTAATTTGGGCTATTCCTATGTGGGTACCTTACTAGGGGTTATTTTACCTCTCCAGAGACTTCCAGTCCAAAGTCAATAAGTTGAGCTTCACTTGGGTTACTGTAGTAGGATGCTTTGAGCGTAATGTTCTGTAGTGAGTGCAGAATCATCATGAGATCGTTACGGGTTATCGGTTGCCCACTGGCTGACAAGAAATTCTCCTGGAAATAGTTCAGTTGGTTCCTGAAGGCTATGAAGGAAATCCATCAGCGGCTGCTTACCGGAACAAGTTTCACCCGGACATTGAAAGCCTCTCTTGGATCAGCCGGCTGTTCGGGTGCCCAAAATTCGGCAGTCATATTGTTACCATAAAGGCGAACATCAGCATCAGTACTCATCCGTGGGTGTTCATCTCGTGGTTGAACAGATAGTTGGAAATACAACTGAAAGCAAATGTTAGATATGGAGGCCTAGTCATCACTAGATTATCGGGCTTTGGACATTTTTTTAATAAAAAAATAATGAAGAGGACCGAAGGTT
>UZAF01016440.1:8932-24143 GCA_900617895.1 Haemonchus placei | reverse complement strand
TAGGATGCCGGGCCAATGATCTCAGGGAGTAACTCTATGGGTACCTGAAGAGTTATTAGTGATACCGACGAGTTGGAGCGCATTAGACCTCGCTGGCTTGATAATTTTTGATCATTTAGTAGCNGCAGTCATATTGTTACCATAAAGGCGAACATCAGCATCAGTACTCATCCGTGGGTGTTCATCTCGTGGTTGAACAGATAGTTGGAAATATAACTGAAAGCAAATGTTAGATATGGAAGCCTAGATTATCGAGCTTTGGACATTTTTTTAATAAAAAAATAATGAAGAGGACCGAAGGTTGCCCGCGAATGGAAATTGGACGAGTTTCCCTCCGTTTCCCCACTCTGTTTCTGCCTGGGTGTGACCTCTTACTAGGAAACAGGTATTTACATGTTTTTTCTTTGAGTTTCAGGTTTGTGCATGTCATAAATGCGTCTTACAGGTATTCCACCTGTTTATCCTCCCCAGGTCCAGGACACTCATCGAAGAGCCCCCGCATCGAAGGCTACATAGAAAAAGGTGGGCGGGACAGCCATTGAAAGGCGGGAATAGCTCCACTTCAGAGTCTCCGTTGTTGACAAACCTGTCTTCCGAGTACCATTCCTCTCCCAGTGTACTTGATTATAACTATATTACAAGGACATGGTCAGGATCTTTTCCCGTTCCTTTATTTTGACATGCTCAATACCTATTATTATTCTGGAAATTCCTGATTTTTGATCACATTCATACAGAAACTTACCAGTAGACCATAACTGGTTGTATAGTCAGCGCCGTGTTCTATAGGAACATTGAAGTAGACACTAGCTGTTGAGTTATCTGTGGCTGTGTAGGTGACGATGTCATTCTCGAAATCTAGTACTCCAGAAGGATCGTTAGTGGTAAACATGGACATATCAACAGAACTCTGAAACTGATTCTTAGCCAAGTGGGTACACCAAAGAAGGAAGCGAAGGAAAACCCCAAACTGACAATAGAGACAGGGAACATGCTGGAACGGCATTGATCGGTTGTACCGAAACAGAAGCAGTTAATACATCCTTTTGGATTATCCGGTGATAAATCGAATGTACCCGATTTACAAGTGTCACATCCTGCACCGCCGACATTTTCCTGGAATTCAATTTTTTTCTGCAATTCATTACGGTAATCAGCTTATTTGTTGGGTTGCGTACCTTACAAGTACATTGAGCTGTGGATGGATCACAGATCTCCTCGGTAGTTCCTGCAGCATTACATCTACAGCTGTAACAGTGAGGGAAACCATAGAATCCGGCCAGACAACGGTCGCACTGGCGACCACCGATCGATTCGCGACACCTGTGAAGGAAAGAATACAGAGGTTGAAGATTGGCCATTTTCTGTCAATTACTATTTTTGAAGAACTCACAAGCATTGCCCACTATTGGGGTCGCATTGAAGTGAAGCGCCTTCAGAACCTTGTATGTGACAGCCGCACTGAAAATTGGTATTGCTTCGGAGTCGAACTCACGTTTTTCTCCATCCGCTTACATTAAAAGATCATCAAAGAATTTAGAGGAATAACGGACCTTCTGACACCCGATGAGAGGATCGTATCCGAACGCATAGCTCACGCACTTATCGCAGGAGGTGCCTTCGACATGTGGCGGGCAGAAGCACTGACCAGTCTGTTCATCACATTGTTGACCAACGCTGCATTTACATTCTGAAAACGATATGTTGAAATTTTGCTATTTGATCCGGCCGGACAACTCGTCCATTAGACGCCCTTTCAATGCCAGCTCCCTTCAACCCCTTCAGCACTATACCGCCCACTTTACTGTTTTGATGTTCAAGAGAATGATGGGATCTTTGGTGTCTCGACCCATTCTACCTTGAATGACATATGACTAATCGGAAAATTCTTCAAACAACCCATTGGATGAACTGGTATCCAGCTCTTGAGTGGGATGACGGTAGTGGGAAATGCACCCAGTTCGAACTGATGGTGGCGGTAAGCCATGCAATAACTAAGAAAGTGGTAACTTACTGATACATTCTGGATAGTTGTAATGGCCAGGAGCACATCGTTCACAACGACGGCCAATGATATTCGGCTTACACTTGCATTGCCCACCATACTCATCACAACAGAACGATTCGGAGCCCTGTAAAGGAGCTGCTGTAGCCTTATCGATTACTGACGATGTTGCCAGTAATCACTTCCATACCCTTGGATTACAGTCACACGAGAATGCAGCTGCATTGAAGTCTGTAGTCAATGAGAAGATCTTTTCACGGCAGAAATCGCTGACGGTTTGAGGACTGAACGGAATTCGATTATAAAAAACTTTCTTGGGTTAGGTAGGGGCTAAAAGGCAGCCAGAACGTACTCATTCTGATAGAAATCAGCGCTACATTGTTGAATGAATTCCGAGGAGAGGTCGATAGGCAACGGTTTCATCAGGTTCTCGTTGTAGGAATGGAATGGTACGGCAGTAATCGAATCCTGAAATTGGTGGGGTGTGGACATTGGGACAAGAAATGCTAGAAAGGTGTTTGCGAAAGGTTCCCAGATGCATTTTTGGCTTCCTATCTCATAAACGCTTTATCCAGGACCTGTAATTCCGATAAGATTTGTGCATAAGCTAATTTAACAAAAATCTAGCAGCTTCTAAAAAAACTGCCTAATTTTCAGTGAAATTTCCAAACGCTTACAATGAAGATTGGTCCTTTTTGAGTGTTGTTATGGTAGAGAGTCGCTGTGTATTTGTCCTCCATCCAGAATTGGATCACCTGCAACGAAAAAATTATCGTGATTGTATTTCCGATACTTCCTATTATAGAAAAAACCAAGAAGCATCTTTGACTAATTAATTTTTTTGAAAAATTTCCGCTTTAAGCTTAAGTTCCCTAATGGAATATTTATAGAATAATTACTTCAAAAAGTCACCTCTGGCTTCTCCTTATCTCTGATCAGCGCCCTGCATCCGCTAACAGATGGGCAGTACGCCAATGGTACGGTAGCTGGAAAAGATAGTTTTACTTTTGAAAAGTAGCAAAGTTCTATCCCAAAGAGCGCGAGAGCATCATTCATAAAAAGCGATCAAGCAAAAGCTGGGGGGAACGGCTAGCAGGGAATGGCGAGAAAGAAAGCAAATAGACAGACCTATGTGTTCAAGCGGAATCGCTTCATCTTCTGAAAATCTCTGATTATCGATTACTAATAATTTTCTCACTTGAAGCATTCAGTTATTGATTTCTGAATGCTTTCAGTTATAGCTAATAGCATAGTCACTGGCTATGCAAATCTCGATTTTTCATTTTGTCTATGTGGCCCACATATGAATAAGTTACTGCGCGGCGATTTTTAGCTAGTTGTCTCGCCGGGTGTACCATGTTCAAGACTGGGGACCGCCATTTATATAGAATTGTTTAGGTCGAACATTGAATCATTCCAGTAAAACATGTACCAAAATGTACCGCTCTACTACATACACGCATGCTCTATCTAGAAACGAACTACTGAACTAGGACGAACTGCGTAAAATCGATATTTATGCCATAATACACTACAAGCGCTACTGAACTGGACTATGAAGGCGGCTCCAAAGCATAGAAATTTGCCTCTGGGAAGATTGGACGCCGAAAATGAAGCGCATCGAGGTGTCTAGAGGAGTGAAATGACGTGATTAGTCATCGACAGATCTGCTGCACTCTTGAATCGACTACAGCACACAAAGGGAGTTTATCAGGAAGAGGAATTTGGCTAAAAGCTACTTTGAAATCGAAGCCACTGAAGGATTGTATAAAGCGGTGACATCAGAAGGAACCTGTAAGAAGTATAGCCTACCCTCGAAGAAGTGATCATTCTGTAACACCACACCAACATTGAGTGGAGTATTATCTGGATTGAAATAGTGCACGAGGAACATATAATGACCACGAGCAGGTACGACACCGGTCACTTCGAGGGTTCCCTGAAAAAAGTGTTTCGACATATTTGACGTACTCGCGTCCATGGGAGGTTTTCATACGCTCTATACGAATCCTTAACTACTTCTGCACCTTTTAACCAATTGAGATTTTTCCAGGAATGTTAGACTAATTTGGCCACAAACAATCATTTTGGCATTACCTGGCTCTCATCCAACGGCATTACAACCACGTCTTTAGGATTTGCTATAGGGAATGGTAGTTTGTCTCCTGATATCGGATCTTCCTGAAAGCGTGAACAAGTTGATTAAATGACAATTCTAACCTCAAGCTACAAGGTGTTGTCACTAAAGCATAACAACTGACTTGACCAGCTTCTGCTTCAGCTACAATCGAATTTCCAGCCGGTGGATACTGTTGAGGAACACATCGCCCGTCTTTACGTATACATACCGGTACCTACAAATTGACATAGGTCCCACTTCACTTAGGTCATCATTAAACCAAAGATACCTGTTGGAGATACTCCTTATTCCATTCATTCTTAGAGATCAGATTTATAGAGGCGAGTCCGAAATCAGCCGATGGTGGTACATGCAGCTGAACTGTGGCCGGTCCTTTCTTCAACGGGATCGTAGCTACCATGCCGCCTTCTGATACCACTTCACGGCAGAATGTTCTGAAAGTGCGATACGGTATATACGGTATGTCTTCTACAGTACGCTGAGTCTTCTAGCGCTTTTCTAGATGAGACTTACGCAAAAGGGCAGTTGTGGATAGTGATAGTGCCGTTCAGTTTCACATTTCCTTCTTGATCCACTTCAACGGCTACAGGGAGCCGAGATCTCCTGTGATTGTGGTATTCCACGACTACTGCATAGTCATAGTCTTCGGGCACCTCGATTTTGGTCTGAATATGGATAACATGACCCTGCTAGACCTTTAAATCAGCTAAGTTTCCTGCCCGGCTGCTTACCTCAATGACTTTACCCTCATCTCCTGTCTGAACATAGGATGCCGGGCCAATGATCTCAGGGAGTAACTCTATAGGCACCTGAAGAGCTATTAGTGATACCGACGAACTGGAGCGCTTTAGACCTTACTGACTTAATAATTTTTGATCGTTTAGTAGCTTTCAGGGCCAAAAACTGACCATACTCAAGTCGGATGTCGTGCCATCCATCTTTACTTCTTTGAATGTGTCCGTATTCTCGGTGACATCAACCCTAGCCGCTATAGCCATCGGAGGATAGAGAAGATCTACACATGTCGAGTTATGGGCGTTGTTCGCTTCACATGGTGGGGCTGCACGTTCTTTCAGAATAGTGCCGAGGTAGTACTCTGCAGGCAGTACGACCACATAGTCCTTAAACAAAGGAATAATCAAGAGCAGCCTGGTTGCTACTGGTAAATCCTCGACTCTGATGGACTTACCAGGAATAGTCGTTGTTTCGTGCCAACGCTAAGCGTCCATTTTCCAGGATTCAGAACGAACGGCTTCCCAGCGACAGTCACTTCTTTGACTGATGGCGAGTCCGTTGGGGCAAAGGTGACTTTTTCCGATTGTGCAATGTCTACAGTAACCAGGAATTGGAAAATCCTATCAAAAATGATGAAACAACAAAAAAACGTATGCATAGGTGGAAAAGTGGCATGGTACTACAGTTACGCTCTAACTCTCTGGAGCTGAGATGCGAGAACGGCCTGGGGCCGGAGGGCGCTAATACTTCAACAGAACGGAAAATCAGTTTTTTCGACAACCCAATTTCCATGTATGTAATCGTTAATTTTTTATTTTTCCACTCTCTATCGATGAGTCTTAGCACTCGCAGCGGGAATGTTTCTTATATTCCGTTCAGGACCTAATTCCAGTCTCTTCTATTCCTATAACTTATAAGCTACGCGCCACTTGGAGAATTGGCTTCTCCATAATAACTCACCCTGCGTATGCGTCATTTTTGGTGCAACGTCTACAACAGCTGTAATTGGTACCATAGTTGGATTATGGTACTTGAACAGAAGTCGATAGACAGATGCCTAGAAAACGAACATTTTCTAGCATAATCTGAAATAGGGCATTACACCTTCCAGAATACCTTGGCCACATCGATGTCCATGTCAATTTTTTCTTGAATTGGTGAAAACACTGCGTAGCCTCTCCAGCTGTATGATGGGAACTGTGATTCATCGACAGCGAAACGAACTGGCCGCTGGTCGTCTGTATGACCATCCTCAGCTTCGTACTAAAACGAATGGGAGTCGATTTGGTTGCTGTATCGCAATGTGAAATGTGAGCAGATGGGAGCTGACCCACGATCTCATGCAGACCTTGTGGATCGAATCCTATTCAGGCAAAATGGACTTTTCCCTAATAACTCCACTATTGGGTACTGGGATAGCGTTGGAGGGCAACAAAACGTACATCGACAATCCAATAAATTCGGTGGTTAAGCCGAAATCGCGACCAAACTTTACATGGGTTTAGGAGGAAAATAGAATGCATGGCGCGTTGGAATGACGTGGACGTTACTCTTAATAATTTCGTTAGGAAATTTAAAAAGGCTGTAGGGTACCTGATGATGCCATAAGGTAGGGAAGTAGTGGTTGTCAATCGGTTTGTCACATCGCAATCCAGTGACACGTGGACGGCAACGGCACTGCCCAGTTACACCATCGCAGTCTGCCCTGAGAGCTCCACCAATATCGCAGTTGCAAGCTGAAAACTCGCAAATCTAATGGAATCCCATTAAACTACTTGACTAAACCACTAGTGAAAGAGACTCACGTTGGCAACCCAGCTGATTAAAGCCTTCCAGGTTATAGAACCCATCAGCACATTTGTCACATTGTCGTCCAGCAGCATTACGCTTGCAGTGGCATTGTCCAGACCTGTAACCGATCAGCTACTTCCAGGAATTGCAACAAAAGGCGCCGCTATGCCCATGGATCAGGTCTCGAGAGTGATCCCACGCGGACTATTCCCATTCCAGCCCAGCTCCACGAAGTTACCCCTAAAGTGGAGCACTAGACTACATTGGTTTGTGAAGGGACACATGAAGATGTTACTGGCGCTCGCTCCAGCAAATCGATGAAAAGTGGGACGACAAATGATACAGCTGATTTGATTCGAGACTTTTAGAGTTCATTCTATGTCGTTTTCTCGGTGATGAGTCTGCTATAGTCGATAAGGGGACCAGAAAATGCGCCAGACAGCGAGGGAGTGCTCTGCATCTTTGCCCTTATCATCCACATAGTGGCTGCATTTGAGCCAAAAAAAGTGTACCACTGAAAAAAAAANAAAAAAAAACTCACTTCAAATCACACGTATTCAACATCGCCAATGTACCATTCAGATTACAGTCGCACTCTGAAAAGCTTTAGGTAATCTTTTGTCGTAAAAAATGTTGGCTTCCGTCTTACCGATACATCCATCGGTATGGTGATATTGTAGGTCCCAGAAGGTTGGCTTGCATTGGTCGCAAATTCTACCATCAACGTTCTTTCTACATGAGCACAGTTCTCCTGGTTGTACCTGGAATAGAACGGAAAATTAGGTATCGATTGGTTCGTTCACTTTTCCCATCAAAAGGAAAAATTAGAGAAAGATTGTCAGAAACCCTCTAAAATCGGTCGAGTGTGTAAGAACATGGTTTCCTAGTTCAAATTCTAGCATTAGAGGTGGACAGCGGCTACGAAGGACCTCAAAGCTGTCTTACTGACACTCCCGCGACCGCGCCCGCTTCCACCCCTTGCAAGTTAGCAGTGGAATACAATGCTCATTACACTGGACGAACGACCACGAATTCTAACTCAGTCCTGCTGCTAAGGAAAAGTGAAATAAGGGAATATTAAAAATCAAAAAGCACCTTGTCACATCCTGCAAAATCTGGCGTTACTCCAGCTGGATGACAATTACATTCTTCACAAGCAGGGAAGTTGTAGAAATTTGGTTTGCATCGATCACAGCGCTCTCCCTGAAGAGACTTCTTAATATTTTAATTTATATTTATGGATTACATAGACAAGTAGCACGGAATCCCAAGTTTTAAAACTTGTTCAATTCTTAGGTGATTTCTATTTTAAACTCTATTATTTGGATTCGTAGTTCATTTTCACATATTTGGGATAGAAATGATATTTTAAAAAGTGGAATTTCCAAGAATATCCTACCTCGAAATTGCCCTTACAGTAACACTGCCCTTTGCTGTCACACGCTTGTCCTTTGGCTCCTTCTATCAGACAGCTGCAGGCCTGGAAACCAAGGTTGTAAGTCAAAATTCTGATTCAATTCACGAATTACATATAAGAAATTTTAGCTATATTTTGAAAAACCTATAGTTATCGGTCAATGGCGAACTTTCGAAAACGTTCCTTATGGCAGTTTTTATTTTTATTTATTTGACTTTTATTTGTTTTTTATTTTGGTCTTTATGTTGTATAGAAGAAAATAAACCTCATGAAGGCTGCAAAAAACTTACTTTACAATTAGGGTAGTCATAAAACCCGACAGCACATTTGTCACAAGTCCTAGCCGTGAAATTAGCATAGCATGGGCATTGACCAGTGGTTGCATCGCACTCCAGAGCCTTAGCACCAGCTCCCATACAGTTGCACTCTGAAAATTTGAATAAGCTATTTTAGAACCCCTGGAAGTACCGATCGATTGGTCTGCTTCATCAGAGCACGCTGTGCATCCGAGTATTTGCCAAAAAACTCCGGCTTGGTTAAGGTGTTTGTTGCTGTGGTTCGCGTCCGAAGCCAATTTTGGTACCGATATTTACCTTTACAATTTGGATACCCATAGTAACCAATATCGCATTGATCACATTTCTCTCCAACGAATCCATCTTTACACATACATTGTCCCGAATGTTGATCACATATGCCCCCTTCAGTACCAACAGGATCGCAGTTGCAGACTGAAAACTTGTTTACTTATTCAAACCTTTGAATGGATCAACCTATCCACTGAGCAAGACTTACAAGTGCAGTTCGGGAACCCATAGAAGCCAATCTGGCAGCTGTCACAATGAAGGCCGCTGAACGACGGCTTACAAACACATTGTCCAGTCGTGGCGGAGCAATTCGTGTGTGCAGCACCGGTCTCATCGCAAACACATTCTAAAGCAGTTCGGTGAAAGATCTATGATGTTCTGAGTTTTACAGATCGATCAATATCAATCAATACTTCTACAAGGAACTGCCTTAAGTCAGTTTTCTCCTATACGAACATTTGATGAATTACCTTTGCAGCCAGCTGTGACGTTCGTGAAACCGGGCTCACATGTTTCACAGAATGTGCCACCGAAACCAGGCTTACAAGGGCACTGACCACCTTCGGGCTGAAAAATTATATTGCCATTACTCAGCTATCGAAGTAGCGACCTAAGCAGTGGCTTTAAAACTAGGTTCAGGTAAAATCATCTGAGAGTCTAAATGAAATTCCAATATGAATAGCCTCTGCTCACGGTACCTCGGAGTCTTAACCTTGATAATTTTGAGTTTTTGGTGTTGCCTCTCGGTTTTTAATAATGACCAATAGATAGGAGTGAGCTATATCTATTTCTAACATCCCTAGAAAAACTGAACAGGACTTCTGCTGTTCATAAGACTGCGGGTAGTTTGCTCCTTGAAGTAAACAAACAAATGAAACCGTACCAAACAAGTCCCATCCAATGTGCCGTCTACTGCGCATTCACATTGTTTACACTCTGGTGGATCGTAGTAACCAGGAGCGCACTGATCGCAATTATCCCCTTGGAATCGTGGCTGGCAAAAGCATTTACCGGTGCCTTCTTCACAATCACCGGTGTGCTTGTTCGGGTCGCATCTGCATGCTGAAAAGAAGCCAGTTCAGAAATGATCCTTCCAAAGTGGAAGAAAATGGCCCATCTCGCTTCACGAAGAACTAACATATGTATTTTACTATTATTAATAATTACTATTACTATTAGTATTTTTGTTAGCTGCTTACGTTTGCAAGGCATCGTGTCGTTCCAGTGAACACCATGTTGTCGATAGTAACCGAACACACACTTATTGCAGTTGACACCTTCCGTGTTGTCCTGAGAAGGTAGGGATTTGTGGGCTTTCAATCCGTAACTTACAGAACCCCTAAGTCATCTCTTCGAAAAACAACCGAATGCACACTTGTTACACTTGAACACTTATTACAGTTGATACCTTTCGCGTTGTTCGAAAAAATGAAATTGAATGGAGGGGTAAAGAGCNAACCCCTAAGTCATCTCTTCGAAAAACAACCGAATGCACACTTGTTACACTTGAACACTTATTACAGTTGATACCTTCCGCGTTGTTCGAAAAAATGAAATTGAATGGAGGGATGAAGAGCTCACCCGACAATTCAGACATCGACCACCACCTTCGTAATTTCCATGAATGTCGAGAGAAAGTCTATTTACGAAGACGTCCTCGTCATAGACACATTCGTCGGATCGTCCAAAGCAGTTGCAAGCTGAATTATTATATCATTCATCCGGGAAGCGAAAAGCTCCTAGTAGCTTATGGGCATTTACACTACGCTTTATGCTTTTATCGCGTCTCGAGAGGAGCGATCTACCAGAAGCAGAACTTACGTTCGCAGGTGAAGTTATTATGGGCCGTGGTAGGTTGCCATTTTTTCTGGAGGAATCCTGGACAACATCGTTCACACATATCACCACAGGTGTTATGCTCGCATCTAAAATTGTTATCAACATTTTATTTTCACGATACTTTCTAATTACTAGCAGTAACAAGGATTCAATCAATCGTTACAGTACCTGCAGAGTAAAGTACGTGGCCTTCTTGGGTCCAAGATGTCGCAAGTACCAGCGTGACCGTTACATACACATCGTCCACCCATCAGAATTTCTTTGATTGAGTAGAAGTACTGAGAAATCACCATTAACTTCAGGTAAATGGGGAGAAATTATCTTTTATGAGCCTTCTTTCAGAGAAAAGCTCCTCGGAACAAGTCCACTTACCCGTCTGGTAACCGTCGGATCAGATCTGTCGTTCAAGTCCATCAGATGTCCTTGAAGTGTTCGAGTTCCCAGAAGGCGTAGACGGACGTTTGTAGCTCTGGTAAAGTTTTGAAGAGCTTCTGACGATGAAAATTTGAAACGACTCGGGCGATGTTCGAGAATTTTGATCACCATCTGAAGAGGGAAGGTATAACGATCATGTCAGGGTATCCCAAGTGGTAGTAGTGATTCCCTATACTAGATAGGATAATCAAACTACTGTAAAAGCTGTTCAAAATCTCGGACCTCAGCGTTCTCAAGCGGATGTATCCCAGCCAAATCCGATCGGCAGACAACTCGATCATCTTCAGAGATAGGTGACAGGGATTCCATCCCAAATCGCTGGAAATATAAATGAATATGGAAATTTAAAATCAGGGATATGCCTAGAAGTTAAATTTTGTTCCAGTGCAAGGGTTACTTCTTTTTTTCTTTTTTTCTTTTTAGAGTGGCTAAGACTCATTCTCTCGAAAGGGAGCAACCAAACTGCGTGGTTACTTAGGCTTCTTACCCTCATGCACTCAGCAGGTGTCTCAGCAAAGTAGTACCACGGCTGGAATGTCTTTCCGTAATCAGTTGATCTTTCCAGAATCCATGTCCCTGGCTTCGGACTGTTGGCCATTTGGATCCAAACGTAGGCCACGTGGAACTCCTGAACGAGAAGGATTAAAAATAATATTCTCTTACAGGCCCCGATCTCGTCAGCTTGGCCTGGGGAGTCGGACTCAAAATTGTGTCCATAAATGCAAAAGTTTATAATCCCGACCTGCTCAAGATCAATAGTGATGTTCACATGATTGAATTCCATTCCTCTTGATAATGGTGGAGACTGCCACCAACTGGTATTACCGTCAACCATGTTCTCAGCCGGATGAGCGTTTTCCGTGCCAGCCATACAATGGCCACATCCATGACCGCCCTGAAGGCGAAGTTCTATAGAGAGTACTCTGTGACCAAGGAGTAATGTCGGAAGGTTCATTAGGGGATCGTTCTTCTATACCCTAGTGCGAAAGCTGTCTAGTTGTAATAGAGGGCGCCTCCTCTAGTGAATGATATTTCTACACCCCATAGTATCGCCCATTCACTCAAATGCATTAGGATGTTAGCAATCTTTACGTTTTTGATCCTTCTTGGTCCTAGTCGAATCTCTTTGAAATATTCTGACTAGGTCGAGCCTACCTGGATGAATGCTTCGCGCTCCTGGCGCATTTCTCTGTAAGCCAGTGGATGTGTGGTGTCATCCTGATATGAGTAGTAGTTCAGTGGTGAATATTGTGTGGAGCCTAAAACACATGGTCCAGTTTCGAAAAAATCGGACAAAAGCGACTTTTCTGACATCACGCTTCAATATATATTTTTGGGTTTTCATGTTTTGTTATCTCATCTCTTCAAAGAAAGTTATCATCCTAAACAACTGGGCGGATCAGTACAGCACTGTGTTCATCCCATTGGTGGGACACTCCTCTCGAGAGCCAACGGTCAGCAGCGGACTCCGCCTATCCACCCGGTCCTCAGAGCGGTCATACCTTTACTGCTCTAATGTAAGATGCCGTAGAATGTACCTGTTAGAGAACAATACACTTCGTTGATCGGTTGCCCATTGTGTTCACCGCATGTGGAACTGGCTCGAATAGGTTTACGATGCGAAATCGTCAGCAGACTTGGCGTCAGCACCTGAGCAGTCGTCACCGTCCACAATGCTGCCAGAAGCAGCAACGAGGACGACATGACGCCCACTGACAGCTAAAATACATATAAAATCAATTTCAAGGACATCTTCCGATCAGTTTCCCATCTGTATGAATAATAACGAAGACGTGCAAAAGACGAGAAGACAAGTCGAGGAGGAAAAGATCGTGACAACGGCTTCGTAACCAGAAGTGATTCTCCTCCAGGATCGTATACTTTGGAAAACAATCCCTTATGGGGATGCGCCCAGTTGCGATTATCATTTATAAGCATGTTTGGATGATGCGTATTTAGTCTAAATAAAAATATTCAAGGCCAGTCCATTTGCAAATGAATGCTTTTATCCCTCCAGACAAAACTGGTATCAGTTAAACGGTCTGTGAACGGGAGGTATGGCTAGGTCAGGACTGGGCGAGTATCGATCCGGTTGCTATGTTGCGCTAACTTATATCCGCTGCGTAGTATTCAGGCTAAGGATATCAATGGCAAGTGGCTTATCTGGTGGGTGAAACCTGGGTGCGCATCAGACAGGTGACACTCCAATTCCTTTTGAGGAGGAAAAATGATTCAGTTATCAGCTTTATATGTCGTAAGCCGATACGATTTCGCATAGAAGCTGATTGCACGGCGTAATCTTTAAGATGGGCGGAGAAGTTGTAGTGTGAGAGGGCATTATCACACACTTGGTTCCCAGATCGAATTCTTACCCAATACCCGCCTATGCCACCCTTGTTGCGATACTATCAGAAGGTCATGACATAGACCAAATACGAATACGAACGCCACTTCGAATCTGAATGGAAGTCGAAGACGTTGGCGCATTCCATAAACGGGCTCGATCAACGCTAAAAGACTTTACCCTTCCATAGTTCCGCAATCCTCAAAAAGACTGACCAATGCCCATTATTTATCTTCATTCCCTAGAAACTGAAAGACATTTGGAGGAAGGGGTACGATAGGTTGACTAATTTTTACGTAGGAGCCATTCGAGCTCAATGTTTACTAGGAACGGTGGCACCCGAATCATCATTACACCACATCTGTGTCGAATAAACTAAACGATTTGCAGGGCTTTGCAGAGATTTCAGGGTAAAGTACATTATGTCGAAACATCTAACGGTGGGCATACCATCCTAAGAGATCTGTGACATAAGAAGGAAACGTGAGAGTGGTGTAAGGAGATTGAATTGAAAGAAAATGCAGAGAATAAAAGACTTCGAGTATGACAAAAAAACAGAATTTGAAAGGAAGTGCAAAGAGTAAGAGACCACGAATGAGACAAAAAAACAGGAATAAAGTAAGTTCTACTCATTTTGAGTTGGAACCCTATTAAGTTTGGAGTAGATGAGGTGATAAAAACGGTGTATCCGTCTACTGTAGCCATGAGCCCACTTGCAAATGCGTTCTGATTTCTGAAGGGACCCAAAGACTCTGCAAGGGATCTCTGTCATTATCATTACTGTGCATATGCCAAGCCAAATGAATCACAAATAAATGTTATATCAATATGGAACACGAACATGACCTTAGAATTGGTGGAAAGAAGTAATTACCCAACAGGAAAGCATAAAATTTTCTCTGCCAAAAAGCCTTTGCTCATTTTTTTTACCCTTTTACCTCCCTAGGCCGTTCCCGTAGATCTATACCCCTTCCTTGAACCGGCTTGCAAATCTTGCGAGACAAATATTCCCTCCTTCAGAGACTGGGTAAATACGGTACCCCATAGGTGAAGTTGGTCAGAATTATGAGTGTCGACGAATACTGAGATGTTGGAGGGTACCAGGGTGTATCGGTGAGGCCCAATGGTGCTATGGCTCTGATTGTAAAACTCGGTGTAGGAGAGGCCTCAGAGAGCGATGAAGAGACAGAAAGGAAAAGAGAGATGATCAGAGATGGGAATCGCTTACAAATGCCGATGAGTGGACGAAAAAGTGCCCAGAACGTGAGCAGCTGCTGGCGTTTCGTCTGCCAGATGTTCTTCCCTCATTAGATGAGTGAAAAGTTTTTCCAACACCTACTGATTATCAAACATCGCCAACAACATTACTGCAGTTAAGATTATATGAATAGCAACATGCTTTTGTAAAGTAGGAAGAAGTTTGACTCAAAGTTTGAGTTAGCTATAAATTTGCTAAGATAAATTTGCCAGGACTCTACCGATCCTCCACAGAAATTCATGGGATATTAGATAGTTTTCTAGGGCAATAAAGCACCATCAAAGGGAGCGGATAGATTGAGGATTAATTACCGGTCGTCCTCGAGACTGAAAGGGGAGAGAATGGAGAAGGAGAAAAGTGAAGCGGCAAATTCTCAAGGAGAATTAAAGAAGGCCGGGGAAAGACTCATGGAACTTGGGAACTGGTAAATCGCGGCGCTTGAAAGGCGATGGTTAAAAACCGGATCACATTTGATCCCTGAATGAGTATTCCAAAATTCACTGTCCTCTAGTTACCTCAAAAGAAAGGGAGTTCCGAATTTGATATGAAAATTAAGAAATGATTGAATAAAATTGAAAAACATCACGATCGATGTAGGCCCACGTCCCACCAAATAAGGCCTTTTCCGATAAGGGGGATCAGTTTCTGACCCCCCCCCCC
>UZAF01016439.1:71696-83852 GCA_900617895.1 Haemonchus placei | reverse complement strand
TTTACCACTATTGACTTGCAATCTGATCATGTTCCAGGTATTCCTAAGAGCATGAACTCGAAATCGACTGAAAATACAGTTGATGGCCCTTCTAGAATCTCGTTCCTTCTTGTCGTCAGTGCAGATGTCAACAACTTTGCTTTCAGCTACCGCAATGAACACCTTGCTCTATCTGTGGATGTTGCAGCTTCGCAGTCAAATAGTATTGGGTAGGGTGAAATATGCTCTAGTTAAACATATCCAAATTTCGCGCGATTGGGCCTACCAAGCAAAAAGTTATGTACGAAAAAGCGTCGAAGCATTCCACCGAAGACTTTTGAGCGCTACCGTATATATATCAATGTATAGTCAATGGGATCACCTGACCAACGCCCAACTCTCATTTTTTCAGCGAAAAATTTACCTGCCGCCAGCTTATTTCGAATTTGAACGCTCTGAGTGTTAGGAAACAGGATTTGTGAGTTTCTAGAGAACACACATGCACATACCCACATCGACAAATTAGCAAACACATTTAGAAGATTATATACAATAGGTTGTATTTGAAGGCACAGTTCTCGGTGATTTTGGGGTGTCCAGATCGATCATTGGAAGCGATGCTCGGGAATAGTGCGATGGCGGAAAAGGAAAACTTGAGAATTGGCATCGCTAGTGAAGTGCTAGAGAAGGCATCAGAAAAGTAGACAAAATCGTGTTTGGATAAAAGTCAAACGAAAAAATGGCGCGGAAGAGGTGATTGGCCGAGTTCTCCAATGCGTGTCACTGCATACAACTGACTACAGTATAAGAAATCGGGAGATTGTATGTAACATGAAAGACCTAGTGCGAATAGTGCCACCTCTATGGCCTCGACAACTCGACTGAGAGCTAGTCCGTTTTTGCATGAAGACGTCGGATGAGCCTGCTTTGAGGCCCTTATCAACCTATGCAGTCTAAGTCCCAAGTCCTTTACGCTAGCCATGGGGGCCACAGGCTAACCTCAAGGGAGAATCTCAGAATCTCTCGTACCGTTAACTGCGCCTTTAAGGATAACGATGAGTGATGAAGTATCCGGCGTCAACCAATTCCGTTCCTGGTATGATGCCGCCCTCCCCCTTCCCTTCGACTCTGTTGGAGCGTATACTGAGCAAAAGAATGCTTTTTCTTACTGCAGAAAGTTTATATAGAGGTCACTATCACCGGCTTAATACTTATGGTCACTGTCTCGACACGTATAGGTGGTTTTCTTGACACGTATCGGTGGCTCACTTTTCAAGTTGAAACATTTCCTCTTCGTCCTATACCAGCCTGTCTACCCGTTTCCACACTTCATCAGACAGTAACTCTTCACTACTGAAATGGACAACTCATGAATCTGAATAAACATTAAAGAACAGAAGCACTAAACAGAGTGAGTAAAGTAATGCTTTCTATTCATCATGTTTTCTCTTTTCTCATTACCTATGGTCATGACTGCAACACTTCCCCTGACCTAGGTACTGGCGTATGGGACGCGCGGTCCTTGTCGGGGGCGGGGNNATTCCTTGAAATTCTCCAGTTTTCGTGCGAATTCTTCAACTTCTTTAAGCATTCTGGATTCCTTCCGGCGATGTACAGAGTGCTTTGTTATTCTTCTCCGACCCGCAATACATGTCTCGTCTTATTTTATTTCGTCAATGTTCTGTGTTGTGTCGACTATTCAAATATAGTTTGCAAAATCAGGTATCGATTATCCTCGTTTATCTTCTGCTCTGGTTCATTTCGGATGTTTTTCAAGTAGATTGTTCAGCTTTTGACAAGGTACACATTAGCGTATACACCTTTTTACTTGTTCTCAAAGTCTCAGTATCCAGTACTGGTGTCGTACTTCTACCATGATGTGCGCGGTACTATTATTACTTTCCGTGCGCTTTCAGCACAATGAGGCGAGCCAACTTTGTAATTTGTTGCATCCATGCTAGCTAAATCCAACTGATTGAGACGACCGTATGCTCTCTGCAAATGGTCTTGGTCTTCTTTCATATTGAGAGTCATGAGTAGTTCCCTGCTATAGCTCGAATGTAAGTATACTGCTTGATGGTTTCTCATCAGCGCGACATGGCCATTTTTAATGTTTGATGTCTGAAGATTTCAAGCACCGTTTTCCTGTGGGCTCATTACTGCCAGGTAGTACACGGTGTACTTTGTTCCAAACTGGTTCTCGTATTCGAGAAATGATACCCTTAAAAAACCGAAGAACGTAGGCTAGGATCCGCAGACATTTTTATTCACTGTTGTATCTGAATAATTCAAGAATATTGCCACTTGGACCTCAATTATTTTCGTTGCGTTTATTTGCACAAAAGCTGTGAAGCCTTCATATTCTTCTTTTTCTTGTTCTGAATCGTTTGGGAGATAGAGTAAGTTGGATGTGAACCTTTCTTTAAGGTGCCTCGGGATGCCGCTCCACCAACTATGTATGTGATGGGAACTCCTGAGTAGACGTTCCTCGCGATCCAATATCCGCTGGATTTTGTGTCAATGTAGCCGAACTTCAGTTTAATTCCCCCTCCAGAAAGAGACCGTGCGATCCGACGTGTTCCCTTGTCAAAATTTCGACGTACGGTCCTGTTTTCTCTCGGGTCGGGTTGCCCCGGGGCCATTTCAACGCTATCTCCGAAACCGTTAAGAACACAACCTTTGGAATGTTCAGTAAGGATTTGTTGCTCGGGCGTGCGTTGATTGCTATGACGTTTAACTCTATTTTTGGGATTTTAGGGTGCAGTTCATGTTTGACTCCTTTGATTTTGCCATAAGCAAGCAAGAATTTTTCTCCGTAGTTAGATAGATGCATTCTATCATGGCAAACGGGCTGGCATCAGGATATATGACCAGTGTATACGATCTTATGCCATCCTGTGTAAGCCTCCTTGGCAACTCTTCACAGAACTCGGATATGTCTTGCACAATGCAATTCCACTGTTGTTCATGCTCTTCGCTTAGTGGTTGATCTCAGTCATAGTGATGTTTCCACAGAAATTCATTAAAATGCTTTGCTTTGAGCGAAAGAGTGATAAACCATCCTTACGGATCTTGAACGGACGCAATTTGTTTTGCAACAATTTCAATCCGCAATCAATCTGGGCAATCGTGCGTTTGCTAACGACTTCTTCCCGTCGTACATTCACGGGTAACGGAAATTTATCTGTGGTTGAGTTCCACGGTATCCAAAGTATCTCAAGTGCGATGTTTAAAGATCGATCAGGCCTCATTTCGTAAATCGACTTCAAACATCTGTATTCCTGCATGTCTTCCGTTGCTATATATGCACCAATGATTAGATTATCCACATAGAGCTTAAATGCGATTTCTGCTGCAAGATCTTTGTCCTCCACGCAGTTGTTCAAGAAGAAATGGATCGTTGCACTTGGGAAAAATGGCGAAGCATTAAAATGAGAGGTCACCCTCCTGAATTATAGACGACCGAATGGTCTTCCGTTAATGGCTTCATTACGTTCTTCATCGATAAGCATATAGCGAAGTCTCTGTCTTCTCATGGAGATAAACTTGAAGGAAGGCTGTTTCAACTTCTGATAATAGAACGAATTTTCCTATTCGAAAGCGTAGAAGCCTACCATATAGTTAAGGGAGTACGCTAGGCCTCGAGTGATACACAACGTCGTTGAATGACGGACAGTCCTTGTAGTGCGCCGACGCCGACGCATTAAAAACAACTCTAAATTTGGTAGTATCTTTCTTTGGGGTGATAACGGGCTGATGAAGAAGACAGCGTTTCGGTTTTCCGAGGGTATCCTCCGTTTCATCTACTTCCTCCAAGATTCCTTTTGCTCAGTGGATCTAGAAATACTTCGTGGTCCTGTTCGAGAATGTTTGGCTCTTCTTTGCATTTACGCGACGACGCAATATCAGAGCTCTGTTATCTGGTATATGGTCATGCGGGTCTGTAAATGGAAGCCGAACAACACGGCCTCTAGGCTTATCACGTTTTTCGATAGTGCTCTTGAATTTTTCCAGTATTCGCTCATTGATGCAAGCTCTTTCTTCTTTTTCTGGGCCACTGCACTCCTGCTCTATTGTTTGAGTCTGCACATTCAAGTGAGTTTCTCAAAGGTCGCCGTCATTCTCTAATTCTTTTGTATGCGCAGTTGGCATTTTGCTTCCCTGCCCCTTGTTTTGGCAGCTATATATTCCCAAACTTTTTGGCATCTGCCTTGCAATCTCCTCCTCCTGTTTTATGACTCCATCTAGAGTGGTCATGAGTTTGCTCAGTGTCCAACTCTCTTTTAAAACTAGTGAAACCTTTTTTGAGAGATTCCTCCAAATGGTCTCTGCAAATTTTGTAAGAATTTTAGATAAAGGCCACGGACTATCGGAAGATTCACCTTTGCTCACAAGCTGAGCTGCGATGGCAGACAGTTGGTCGTGAAGTTTGCGCTGACCTTTCAATCGTGTGCTCTTGGGGCTCCATTATTCTAATTGACGATTTAAGCTCGTAATTGATCGTGCTCATATCTTTCTTCTAGATGGGTTACTTTATGTACCCTAAGACAGTCAAGTACATGGATTGTTCAAATGTCCCCATTGGGAAGAAATCCAAATTTCCGTCATCACCCCACGAAGCGTAAAAAGAAGGTCTGTATAACTGAGACCAACAATCCCTCAGAATGTTGGGGAAATGAGGATCACATTTACATCGATCTCAACATCGCCACATCCAGTATTGTCAGCTACATTCGTTTCGAATGAAGAAAAGATAGCAATCTGGATTAGAGACGTGAAACCCAATTTACTATGTGGATCCCTGAGAGCAGCTAGAGAATTTCACCGCACAATCAACGACAACTGCTTTCGCCAACCTGCCGAGAACAAAGTCAGTTGTGTTCTTCTGTACTGTCGATGGAAGCAGCTAGAGATGAAGCCTTTACTGAGGCATGCAAAGGTAGTATTGTAACATCAAACTGGGACCTTATATACGCTGAATTCAGATTCTCTCTTATTCGAGTTATATTCCTTAGAAATTGAAAGAATATGGAGTATGTTTGGGTGGGTGAATGATCCTTTTATTTGAATGATTCATGAATGATTTTCATTCATTTATTTGAATAATAGCTAGAGAGCTAAATCATGATTCTGGTACAGAAACTCCCGCGAGCAGAAGATTAGCGGATCTTTCTTGGCATAGGCTTAGTAGGAAACATAGCATGTTAAGGACGTGAAATAAGTGTTAGAAGGAACAATACAATGGCCAACGAAAGACACATCTTAAATCAGATATCTGAAGAAAAAAGGATTGCACAGAATAAGCGAGGCTTTGAACAACTTTCATCCTGGGTCAAGAAGGTAGGTCCGTTCTACCAATGAGCCAAATTTCGTAGTTCTAAGACAGATGTGCTCCGACAGCCGATTTCTGCTGGGTTCTCGCTGTTGGAACGTAACGGATAGTGACGTCGGTCGTGAGTTCACGGATTTTACGAACACGGTTGCGAACGCATACTGGGAGGGTTTTTTTAGACATAGTCCATGCTATTGAAACGGCACTGTCCGACCGAAGGTATTTCCGACGAAGCTGGATATCGAGTTGTTCTGTAAGGAGCGAAAGTAGGTTGGCACCAGCGGCGATGACTGACAACTCCAGACGTTGAATAGTGACTGATCGACGAGGTGGAGCTAGTCTCGATTTTACCATCAGAAACGAAATTTTGTGCGGAGAGTCAGTGCGATGGTGGACAAGATAAGTTGCAGCGAATTATGCATATCCAGATGTGTCTGTGAAGACATGGAGGTCGAATTGGTCGGAGTTGGGAAGTGTTTCTGTATCGTCAATGACACGATCGGTGTCGAACGAAGAGCTCGTCCATTGGTCGACGATTTCCTGCCATCTTTTCTAGTGTTCTTTGGATAACGTGTTGTCCCATCCGATGTCACTTTTCCGTAGTAATTGTAGAAACAGTTTTCCCATAAGAGTGAGTGGAGTTAGAAATCTTAACAAATCATATATATTGGCTACTCTTTTTAAAACTTTTATTCTCGTCCACATAACTTTCGATGGTTTCTGAGGCAGAGTTAGTGAGAGCTTGCCTTCGGAAGTGTTCCACTGGATGCCAAGTAATTTTTGCATCTCTGGAACCTTCTCGCCTTCTTCCATTTCGATGAATTTGTTCAGTTCTGAAGAATCACTGGCGAATTTCCATTTTCCGAAACTTGCTTACGAGTTGATATAATTCGTCGTGATGGACTGGATTGGTAATGTCATCACTTGCAAGCAGCGAAGAATATGTTGCAGAATGTTTCAAGTGGAGGCCTTTACCGACAAAGATGTAACCAAGGTTGGTATGAAGGAGATCCATCCATTTGGAAGCGTTTTGTGGCAAAACTTTTCTGACAGCACCATATCCCAGAAGTAATCGTTTCCTATGAGAATCGATGGTCTTCATGGAGATACAGTTGCGTCATGGATTTCTGCATCATCGTCGTAGCGAATATGCTTCAAACGGCCTGTGAGGATTGGTACCGACTTCACCTCAAAATATTATACTTTTCTCCGTTTTCCACAAGGATGCCAATAACATTGTCACCTGAGGTAAGTTGAAGAGGAGTGGTGGTCCCAAGGGTTGACATGGATATGTCTTGAGTTGATAAGATAGAAAGCAGGAGAAATTCGGCCAAATCTTTTGTAATATATGATTGGCTGGAACCGGAGTCAGTACTGTCATTGCAGTTTTTAGAGAAGGACGAGAAGGATTAAAAAGGAGTACCGGAGTGCACCTGAGTGTGGTCTGTGGGGAACGTTCATGTTTTGATTTCGGTGGAACGGCAAATGAGCACGCGGCAGTAGCAGTCTCAGGACTTTTGTGATTGAGATCCCTTGTTCCATTTGGAGACGTCTCGACAACCTGGACACTTTGTTAAAGATATTATCTACGTTTTGAGTAGGAGTTTTGTTTTGAGTAGTGAGTCGTTCCGCGTGGAGAAATTTTTTGGCGTGGAGGTAGTCCTTGAGAAAAGCACAACGACGAATGCTGGCGCTTGTTACAGAATTTACAGGTACGTTTGGATCGGCAATCCCTCGTAAGATATTGATTGGATGAGCAATTGAAGCAAAGATGTAGTTCTTTCACTCGTAGGCTTCATTGATGAGGAGTTCAAACGGAATTGCAAGAAATGGGTGGATGATAGCGATTATTGCAGTACGGGCACGGCATAAGTCTCGGTCTGGAACGTGGTGCTATGGGTTGACGTTGATTTTCCGGCTTCATGGCCATATGGAAACTTTCATACTGGTTCTGTTGTGGTTGATGTGGCCTGATAATTCATTTTGGATAGAATTTTGAATCCTTACATACAATTTCAGTGAGCAGCCGCAACAGTTCACGTGGCGAGGGGTTATGAGAGTTTGCCGTCATGTCATATACTCTGCTCTTCACTCTTGCAGGTAGTTTGTTAAGTAAGATTGCTCCCAGAGCCGTTTCGTTGGAGTCATCCTTGCTGTCAGAAAGTTGTCGAATGAGAGCAAACATGGCATTGTTCAGTGTTTGAAGTTGACGTCCTTCAGAGTCGCAGTCGGGAAGCTGTGCCAGTTTGGTGTAAAAGATGTGCTTCATCGTAACTTTGTCATCGTAGTGCGTTCGTAGTATATCCATCGCGATTGCGTAGTTTTCTGGCGTCATCGACAGTCCTTGAACTGATTGCAGTGCACGGCCTCGTAAGCATGACTTGAGCAGAGAGAGTTTAGTTGTGTTGTCCAACTGAGTTTTGTTGCCGACCAGTGTGGCGAACCGTGATGCAAACTCAGAATATTCGAGGAGGCTGCCGTCGAATGTAGGGAGTTTCATTTTGATTAATGTGGAGGCGTCGACGAAGTTGAGCAAGGAAGAGTCTGTCGAAAATTGTGGAACTGGGGTACGAGGTGACCGCTGCGATTGACTACCATGATGTAGGGTGGGTCCTTTTGTTGATGCTGATTTGTTACCATATTCATCCAGTGAGGTAGCCTTTGAGATATCGGAAGATACATTCAAGTTCCGTTTGAAGTATTCTTGATCGATTGCATTCAGCAAAGAGTCGAGGCTTTCCAGGCGATTTACCGAACTAGTGATTGATTCACGATAGTCACCATATATGGGTATGTAGTCATTGGAAACTGTTTGTTCACCTTCTTTGTAGCCTCGATGCGTGACCCATTCATCATGTAGTTTCGTTATTTTCTGAAAAGCTTTCAGAAGGCTTCTTCTTAGCGGGACGATATCGTTGCAGAACGACTCGAGTACATCGTTCCAGATGGCGGAAGTCGTGCTGTTCGATTTTTACGCGATACTTCTTAAATGTGGTTGTGCCGTACTTCTGTAACAGCTTCTGGAACAATCCTCTTTGGCGAAGTATTTGCAAGCTGTCGTTAGGTGTCATCGTCGTCCGTGTTGTTTTGCTTGAGGTAAAGTTGATCGTTGAGCGTACACTGCTTCGTTTCCTTGACTCGATAGACAGATACGTGTGGACCTTGGCGATGAGCGATCGTTGCTGACAATGAGTTGCTGGCGTTGATAGCAGTTGTTTGCGGTACGAAGTCGTTGGCGTGTCGAACGATCGTCGGTGTGATGAGATGAGTGGTGACGATGTGAAGATGCTGCGTTTATTGAGCCGTTGTCGACGATGTGGAATTGGTCGAGATATCGTGGTCGTCACTTTCTGTACTGTGTGTATTTCTTAGAAATTGAGAGAATATGAAGTGTGTTCGGGCGGGTGAATGATCCTTTCGTTCGAATGATTCACGGCGAAATTAGCCAGAGGGCTCAATCATTATTCTGGTACAGAGGGTGCTTGCTACGACCCTGATATCGTAAGATCTTCACTGAAGAAGTTGAAAACCGTCTGCCTATAGTGCACCCCTGGATCACATTGAAGGAAGTCGATTCGAACGCCTCTTCTGTTCTCGCTGTCATACCAACATTCGTCACTGCAGAGGTGATAGTTCAACTTGACGACCAAATAGACGAATTGAAACAGTAGTTTCGAATGCCGACTGCATAATACAAAACACCATCGCCACAGGGTGTTATAACTGCCTTGGTGGGGCATTAGCAAAAGTCGGTGGTATCACAACAAAAAAAAGCGACAATGGCCACTGTGGAATGCGACAAAGATTTCTTCACAACTCCGTGTCACAAAGGCGGAATTGAGTCCACACTCAAATTTTATCATACAGAAGCCAAGATCAAAAAAGTATGCTAAGTGTCATGCGTTACCTTGAAGAGTACCTTCGAAATAACAGGGGTACTACAGTGGAAGCGAACTATCCTTGATTCAGCGAGAAAAATCCTCAAAGAAGAAAGCAGCGAACTGTGTACAATAAACCCACCTTTTGAACTTCAAACACATCTTTGAAGTTCTCAGTCATTGGTGCAAGGAAGTCGCATCGCTGCAGCCGCTTTAACAGTGCATTAATAGCAGGATATTTATTCGCTTGGTCCTACGGGTTACGAATTCTTTGCATCACAATCCGCCTTCTTTGGCTTCCTATACTCTTAATTACAATATGTTTGCGAACAGCTTTCTATTCGACTTACCGCTGCTGCGTTCGCAAGAAAGAATCCATCGAAAAACCTGTAGCTCTCTCGAAACGTCATTTTACTACACGCCTCCGCTTCATTTCTGCACGCTTTTTCTTCGTCTACTTCTGTTTAACCACTACTCTTTCTCTTCAGCACGTATACAAAGGAAGATGGAGTCAATCAGAAAAGTACAATCTACAGTCGTCAAAAAAGCTATATCGAGCTCCCCATCAAAGCGTCATTCTGCCATCGTCAGTGAACCTCTATCACTGAAAAGGTAACGCTTGAAGGCGAGTCCGCTGAGAATCTTTCTCTTACAAGTAAGCAAACTTCTCAAGGAAACCGCAGATGCTCTTAAACAGTCTTATACAACGGCGCAAATCACCAACACTCTCAAAACAATAGAGAATGAATGCTGCGCTCAGTCTCCAAGAACACGATGCCCACGATCGCCAAGGTAGAAAATCTCGACAGACGCAATATGAGATTAGAAGACGCAGTGAAAGATACCGCCAAAGTGTAAAATATAACTGAAACAAATGTTGCGCCAAGTGTGACGACCTCAAATAGATTTTTCGCAATACATGAATAAGCTACAAGGAAAAGTTGATTCAATGGCAAGTCAAATGAAGAAAATATTCCATTCAGTGGAGCCTCCAATCCCAGAAGACAGAAGACGAGAAGCCAACACGATGACAGTTGAACAAAGCGCTCGACGCAGTGAATCATCGCCAGGCGACAGATAGCACGACAAAATCCAACGTAGTGAGTCAACACGACGAGAACACGAAAACTCCATCGTATCCGACGCACAGACTCAGCGCATGAAGAAGATGATTGAAAACTCCTAGTTGCGTGGGGAGTATAGCAGATAGTACTGCTACGGAATTTGCTTTTGTATTATCTCGTAGAAGAGAAAATGCTTCGACGGTTCCACTGCTTCACGCAGTTTATCACACATTATTTTGTCTGATGCTTCGAATATGTCGTACTACATCCGTATATAAATCCCTGTAGATGATGCTATATGTCTTTGTTTACATACTTTATGTTTATATTGTATATATGTTGCAAAAATGGTTATTAAAGTTTAATTACCCAAGTTTGAGGTACCGTGAAACACACGATCGCATAACTAAATTGTAGCTGCGGTTACTTGTGAGCTGGCTATCGACTCCTTCACTTCAACCTTTAATGCTCTCAGAAGATAATTAAACTTCTGAGGGTCCGAAAGTTGAAGGGATTGCACAGTTGTGTCAAATAACTCTCGGAAGCTTTATTATTCCCAGCTTCTTCCACCCAACACTGGCAGTGGTATTCTTGGAAGTTCTAGCGGAGCTGATGATTTGCTACTGTTGGATTGATTCATTGCTCCAAAGGTTTCTAGACCTTTGCGATATGCTAACTGATCTCTAGTTACTCGAGCTTAACAAGCAAGCTTGTAGTTCTTAAGATTGTTTCTTCTGCGTTGTTCATGCATCCAGAGTTTTGCTCTTTTCTTCATAATTTAGAGGATTTTTCAATTAATCAACTGCATCAGTCGAAGCAAATAGAGCATTCTTAGAGCAACTTTGCTTGAATTGTTTTAGGTTCTATCTTAGCAGTTTGAACTTCACTCAAACTAACTCCATATGCTTCCTACTCTTCTAGATTTACAGTATCTGCATAAGCTGAATGCCTGTTTATGCACTGGTACAGTGCTTGAGGATGCCTGGTACACTGCTTCTCTCGTTTTCAAGCTGACATTAGTGCTTAGATTTGCTTTTTGAAAAATACAATGGATTGCACCACAAGAATAATGCTTCAAGTTAAGATGTCTTTAGGTGTGAGGTAGGAGACCAAAAGAAAACTGTTTTTGAGTCAGACTATTTTGATGCTCTCCTACACAACAAAAATTGGTAGAAGTTAGCTTTCTTGAGGTCGTATCTGCTTTTCTGGTGAGGTTACTTAGCAGTTTTGAACCAATCCAGTTGATGCTCATCCTCTTCTTCAGCTCGATCAGGTTGTTGGAGCGCACACTGAGCGAATGAATGTTTATTCTTTCTGCAGAGAGTTTATATAAAGTTCACTGAACTAACACATATGGTCACCGTCTTGTGGCTCACTGTTCACGTTGGAACATGTCTTCTTCCTCCCATACCGGTCTGTCCACCTGTTTTCACACGCCATCAGATAGGTACTCTTCACCATTGGAGTGGACACATTAAAACGAACAATAAACACCACAGTAACACTAAACGAAGTGAGCAGGAGAATGCTTTCCCATTTATTATGTCTCTTCTTTCTTCTTACCTATGGTTAAACTTCCACTCATGGCCTATACAAGACTTCCAAGGGCACCCCATACAGGTCAGTGCTTCCAAACCCTAAACTTTCTGGTACCAATTAACTGACCCATGAAAGAAAGACGTCTTGGTAAGCTTTTAAGATATAGATCCAAAATTCGAACCACGAACTCCTTATGCTTACGCCTTTTTTACGCGTTTTTTTATTTTTTAGTCATGATAAGCTGGTTGAAAGTTGTGTTATCCGCTAGTGGAAATTTGATGAGCTGTGTAACCGAACACTCACTATTTTCCAATCTCTCTCTATTGCGTCCTAATCTCCGAAACGTATACGCATCTGGTTTAAA
>UZAF01016439.1:46005-58255 GCA_900617895.1 Haemonchus placei | reverse complement strand
AAAACAGAATACTATATCATTGAATACTCTTCTGTACAATAATGTTTTAAGATTGAAACGGTGCAGGCGGTCATCATATGTCGGTAAAGATCGTGGGTATGCTGAGTCAGTAAAACATTTATACATTAATATTCTCGTGAAAGTTTGCTGAACTTTCACAATTTTTGCCTAAAGGTTCTTGGTATGAGGGTTCCATATCTGTATAGTTATATGTGTGTACTATTACATTAGGGTACATTCATGTCTATATAACCGTATATGTGGAGGTCTCTGCATTAGTGTATGCACATGACGGTTGCATTGTTGTACACGTAAATGCAATTATTGGGATGTTTTTGATAGTTCTGCTTTAAAGGTGGTCTAAACATAACATGCTCTAATAAATCTGAGCATCACATGCTTATTGACAATCAAATCGAACTTATTTTTTAGGCCTCTGATAAATTACAAGTTATGTTTCTCGCCTACCGCATACGATACTTAATTGTTTGGCACATTTATTTATTTTTCTCTGTGACTTCCCTATGATCATATCTGTTATTGATGTTAATTGTTCCAAAGTGGAGTTGACTCTTACTCATTAACGAGCCAAGGGAGTCAGTTTTCAGTTGTTTGAGTGATCGTGGCGAAACGAATCACTATTTTGTATACACGGCTTTTAAACAACTAGTAACATTGTTCTTCTTTCTAGAAGTGTTCGGTGAAGCATCAGCTTTATTGAATGGAGTAATTGTAATACATAGCCCACCCAACTGTGGTCTAGAAGAAAAGACGAACTGGCGACTGAATTGACTTTTATTAGAGTTTTCCTTTCAAATAAGCGCCTGGTTGTGACCGCTGACTTAATCTTAATATATGTAGTCTGGCTTTACGGAAAAGCTAGCACATCTGAATTCCTGAAATTTCTCTAACTTCTCAAAAGTAGTGAGCTGGTATCGTATGTTAGCCTTCCCACCCGAGGCAACTCAATTCTTGACCCCCTGTTTGTTAATGCTCCAATAATAGACAGTCAGTGTGTGGGCTTTCTGGTCACTCCGTTTAATTTCGATATTCACTCCCGGTGCCGTCACACGAACCGCTCCCACTGCCAATTTTTGCAAAAGCTGATTTCAATTTACTTTCACAATAATTCTTCTCATCTGATTGGTTGGAAGCTTCTGAAGTATATGCTTCTGTGGTGACCTTTACAAACGTTTATGTCGTTTGAGTGCAGGATTTGTTTCGTATTAGACTTTTTCTGTTGATATATCAAGGATCCTTTATCCAAGGCACTAAGCAGCTCGGTGGCTCAGAAGTCGCGTCTCTTTAGTGCAAAGCCTCTCCATTGACGTTCCTTCGTTACGGGTGAATATGAATCGAACTGAAAAGTCACCTAAAGCGATTCGTAGCATAGTAAGGCGAGACTTAACCATAAACAAAGGCAGCTCTCTCCCATCTTTGAGTGTAGAATGAGAGCAAAAGCCAACGAAACACCATGATGATACTGGGGACATTTCACGACCGACGATCGAAGAGCAGGAGCGCTTGCAAGTTTTTTCACGTCAGTCTATAATGTTCGCCCGAAGAATGGTTGTTAAGAGTATTTTGGGCATCCGACGAGCTCTTTCTTCTAGGTCACTATAACCTCCCGTCAAGTATATAGAGCTTTGAATTCACTCGAAACCCCAACGTCATTGCCGTTCGATGACATTCCCCAATTGTTTATCGCAAGTGTCCCCAATCACTACGCAGCCACTGTGCATGGTAATGAAAGCATCACTGACATTCAGTGAAGTTCTATTTGCAAGGTTTCCCATCTAGACTTGGTCTTTTCTTACCGACTTTTATGAATAAACTCTTCAGTAGCTAAGTGTTCGGGAGGGCTTATACGTGACAAACGTTTTCAGTGTTTCAATAAAAACAAGTTGATCCCAATCGAACATCGCGGCTTTGCCATGAAGGCACCCACCTGCTCAAGACGGTTGGTGCTGATGTTGTGTTTTTGATTGGAGAATGGCTATAGGCAAAGGTAATGATGTAGACATAGTTTATTATTTGGACGTGTTCGATGAAGTAACGAGAAACTTCTCTCCAAACTACACCACCATAGTGTCTGCGGACCCATCCTGAATTGGATAACTGTTACCTTAGCGGAAGGCGTGTGTGCGTAAGAGTTGGAAACTCTTTTTTGAAGCGTCACACATGTACCACAAGGGGGACGCCACTGGTACACAGTGTCTCTGTCCACCTTATAATTTTTGCCTATACCCATGATTTACTGACCCGTCTTACAGCGCATCTGACTCTCACAACTCTAAGTCAATCCATCCACAAGATGGGGGGTGGACTGCAGCTTGGGACATACCCCTCAGTCTCAGAAACACATCAGTGCTTTATCTTGGAAAGGCTAAGAGCGCTCCGTATGTCTTCCGCTACATTTCGTTGCGAAATTTGGATGCAGTGAACGATTGTGAATCTCACGTCAATTAGAAAACGGATTTCGAGTACCACATAAGCAAAATTATTCGGGCCGCTTTCCGCCCTCTTTTTGCAATTTTCAGAAATATTGGGTCTATTGATTCAAAAACATTTTGAGGCTCTCTGAAGCCTATGTTACTAACATGACAGTATGGGTCGCTGATTCGGCCTCCGCACACAATTAAACTTTAAGCAATGATTGGAAAAGTTCTGCAGACCTGAAGGAGAGTGGTACGCTGTATGGTATGTGATAGAAATCTAGCATATTCTACAAGCAAGTCAGATTGCAAAGAGCGCTTGCCTCAAGACGCTTCTTTGCTGGCGTCTCCGTGGAGAATAAGGCCCAAACAAAGCCGCTATGGGCATTCAGACCTTGTGTAGGGCTCATTCTCTTTCTACAATGTTCCAAAAAAATGCAGCGAGAAAAAACTCAAAGTCTCTTAAAAATTGTCTCATGAAATACAAGTGGATTCGAGCGTTAGCATTTTCAAAAGTTTACTGAGGAAGGAAAACTTGCTAGGGCTTCTTGAAATTCGTGATTTCTAGTAATAGTCAAATAAGTGTGTTTTCTCAGTGTCGTTCGTCAATGTTGGGATCGTGCATCGTCGACTAAATGAGAGATCGCCGCTGATTCATCTTTCAGTATTTATTTTATTTTGTTTTATCTAATTCTTATTTTCAATCCATTTTTTATTTTTGTTTTGTTGAGTGGTTTCGTTGCAAATTTTCTAGAGTAGCCAGCTTTTATAAATAGAATGATACTGAAGAAATACTCAAACCAGACCGCAGGCAGCTTGGGAGCAGCTTAGGTTTTTGAATATGTTTCATTGAAAACGCAGGCCGAAAATTGAATTGTTAGAGAAGTAATGTTTTTCCGCTGGCATTATCCCCTCTGACTAAATGCTTGACTGTAATCACATCGAAAATGTTGAAAAAAAGGCTGAAAATTCGAGGATTGATATCTCACTTAACAGTTCATTCGGATGAAGTACTACGCACTGTCTGGTCCGTTCTTTTAAAACTTATGTGATTTGGCGTTTTCACGTGGCTTGTCGGTATACCCGTTTTGAAGCTTCATCAAGCTCCTATGGCCCATGTGCGGCGACTGGCGTGGGTCTATATTGCGGCTCCCAAGGAAATGCGTAGTTATTGATTTGTCATCCCTAATTCCCATTGCCAGTTTGAGAGCCATTTCGCTATTGTTAGAGACGCGTCGGGGCGCAAAGTTAAATAAATAAAATGCTATAGTTCCTAACACTACGTGGTCTAGTAGACATTACCCTTCCTTAAGAAAGCTTTCATGCAATATCATAGTGCTATGTTGTCTACCTTTATCTGTTTGCTTCTGCAATCTGTACAATTATGTAATCTAACTAGCGAAGCTCCTGTATTAGGGCAAGTACGAGTGCATTTAATGAATAAATAATAAATGAATTGTGACTACAATATAAAATACCCAAAAACTGTTTGAGACTTGCGGTGCTCAAAACACCGCTATTTAAAGTAACAAAAAAAGAAGTAAGAGGGGGGAGGCAGTTATTAAAGGTTATGCAGCGTGGTAGTAAGGTAAACAAACACTTTTTCAGAGGAATCTCAGAAAACGTATTGACAGGAGCAGTCCATTAAGAATGTTTCTGTCGTGGTCGTTACAATATTACCTCCACGCACAGGTTACACATATACCACCTGTCACTTGACATCTCGCTAATCATCTATTTTTCTGAGCGGAAGCCAGTAACGTCTCAATTCGTTTCTGTCACGAACAATTGTAGTTGGCATAGACCTCGAGGGACACACGGCACAAAATCTTTCGTCTAGAGCTTTCGTGAAAAAGTTTTATTGAGCTAATTGTCGTCTTTTGTTCGTTTGGCGTGTCGAGGGATCAAGTCAGGAGCCGCAATGGAAAAACGGCTATCACAATATAACATAAAGTGTCTGGCTTCGATACTTTGACGCATCCATTATCTTGATTTGTTGACCAAGCTATCTCATAATACTTGAAAAGCCGAGCCAGGGTTTCGATCATAAATGGTGGGATGCTTTTCAGATGTTCTTGATCAATCCTCTCATGACCGGACGCCCTACAGTGGTTTCGTCGACGTCATGGCGATGGTAGCTGGGCAGGTGAGCGAAGCTGTGGAAGGGGTTCTGGTAGTAGTTGTTGATAATGTATTGACAGGTGACGAAGTTAGCTTAATCTTGCAATCGACGGAGCTCCGACAGGCACTGCGCATGCTCTTCCCTCCTTCAGAAGGCCAAAACTGCTGCCATACGCTCCTTCAAGTCTTCGTTTACCGTTTCTTGGCATCGCAAGTTTGGGCATTAGCTGGTGATTGAGGGCAGTTGGTATTGCATGTTGGCCTACCAGTCCGAGCGTTATCGGAGAGAGGCGTCTCTTGCTGAATCATAGGCTTTCCAAGCGCTATCCTAAAATCAACAAGGAAAGCAAAAGGACGAAAATCAATGAAGTAATGGGCTTCGTTTCTTGAATTTCAAGCACTCACTCCAGTCAATGAGCAACGGAACCTAGCCGAGAGAAGACGTTGATTAGATCACGCGTGAAACTACAGATTAAGATGTCCTGGTTACCCAAATATAAGAATCGAGTAAAAGTGCTCTGCACCTGCGAATCACTTCGCATTTTGTGAGTAGACATGATAAACTAGGACCTTTTTTCACCCTGTTCATTCTGTTCCGTCAATGGGGTCTAGATGATAGGCTCTCCAATCTTTCGTCTTAAGCCATTCTTGGCGTTTAAATCAACGACGATGACCTTAGAGAAAACGTCATCTGACGAACTCCTGGTAAGCGATTCTACCGTGGTTCGATTTTGCAGGCAAAGGATATTGTTAGAGCTGAGGTTGAGCCACATGTTCTCGATCGCAAACGTCGAACTCGCTTAAACTTCCGAGGCCTGTGCTGTAGCATGCATCGTGAACAGTTCTCTTCCAGTCGTGGAAGTGACGCGCAGCGGGTGGTCCTACTCAACGCTGTCGTGCCGGAGACTCTCTCAGGTTCAAAGGTGTAAGACCCACTGATGCTACTATTTTCGGCATAGGTTTTTGGGCTGAGTTGACTTGTAGAACCCAACCAGACTACACCAGAGCGGACAGGGAGCTTATTTATGGGAAGCAATCTTTTTTGGCTTAGCCGATGTGCGGAATACCAACCGCACTCGCAGACGTCACACACACGCTTGAATGGATACATCTGCGAGGAAACAAGGTAAAAATCCACCCAACACAGCGTAAGTAGGGAGGGCTAATTATTTTCAAAAAAAACATCTGACATTCGACCCCCTCAGTGCTTGTTTGACGTCTAAGGTATCCAACCAGTAACCCTTCTTATCCAGCAGTTATTCAGCGAGATGGACACTCACTAGTTATTCATGGCTTATCCGATATATCTAATCATCATTTTCTTGTATGGCAGAGTTCCTGATTTTGTTCACTGACAAGATTTAGGATTGATGATGAACTGCACTCTTTATCTGTATTATCGCAAATCTCTCGTTCATAGTTGAGTGGCCTGACCACATTTCTTTGTGTATCTGCGCAAAGTGCGGGTAAGGCACTCTGCAGCGGTATATGAGTGAAGCGCAAACCTTACAGTGGCATCTGAGGGTAGGAATGAAATGGCTAAAGAATCCTGATGACTAACATGGAACCTGATATTGCCTTGGCTTTTGTTTCCCTACTACTACCTCGATATGTTCCTATTGCTCCTCACGCCGCTAGCTCTCCTCCACTCGGCTCTGAAATCGCGAACCAGCCTGTTCCTTGTAGCACTTTCGTTGTTAAGATCGGCTGCAGCAGATCCTTTCACAAGCGCTGTTGAATTGGACATGCTTGTAATATCAACTAACGCGTTCCATCGCTTGAGAAGCGATGGTGGTGGTACTCAATAACGAAGCAATGGAAAGTCTCTGGTTGGCGCAGAGTGCGGTATCCTTTTATAATATATAATCGTCTAAGACTTCCGCGGCAACACTTGCTCTGGGAAAGAGCCTAGATTGTCCGCTTCTCTTCCTTCTTCTCCCTAGCATTGAACCCGTGCCGTCGCAGGGTCCGCTGTTCTTGTCAGCCGTATCCACTTCTTCCTATCTACGGCATCTTCAGCCATCATGTTCTTTGTTGTTCATTTATTCTGCGGGGCTCTTCGTGGTCGCTTCCCTCGAGCTTCAAACTCCATTGTCTCTCTTATTGGATGGTTCTGTGGTCTTCCCAGTACATGCCCGAACAATAACAGTGCTGCTCTTTCATCCTCAGCCGGCTTGGGGTATAGCCGCACTATCTTTATTTCTGATCTTTTATAGCCTGTCCAACTGCAGGCCCAACTGAACACTCTCATTTCAGCGAAGTGGAGCTACTTTTCATGGCATTTGCTTAATGACCAACTCTTACTGCGTAAGGCATCGTGAGCCTTACCACTCTTCGGAGCAGTTTTTTTCCAAAAGTTCTGAATCACCGACGGTTTCAGGTGATACTGATGGACTTCCTCTACTTCATCCATGCCGCATTTATTCAGGCTTCCACGGCCCGGTCCACGCTAACGTCAGCGGATTAGATTATTCCCAGGTATCGGAAGTCCTGAACCTTTTCAATGACTCAGCCAAGACCGTCGACAACTGAATCCGTGCACTCTTCGAGCTGAGGCCAGAGCCCGTTCTTCGCCAGAACTTTCTACCATTCTGCATCTTTCCCTGAATTTCTCCTTTGCTCCCCACTATCAGAGCTATGCCGTCAACCTAGAGCATAATCTCTAGTGCTCCATCCATGTGATCTTTCGCGATGACGCCTATTGTAATGAGGAAGAAGAACGGGCTAGAGCTGATCCCCGCTTACCCCAACATTGACATCTGTTGCTCTAGTTTGTGGAGTGCTTACTGTAGTCGTAGAACCATCGTACGTGTCCCTGACAATCATAGAGGAGAGATCATGTCTTCTGAAGCGTTTACTTTTCGGAACGCTCTCCAAAGGACTTGTTACGGGAGACGGTCGAACGTCTTCTCTAGATAGATTGTCTCCTTATAAGGCATAGACGGTAGTACACCAAGTACAGTACCCGGCAGTATAATTTATAGAAGTATCGTGGCTGAGGCACATTAGAATCCTTCGAGATAAAACATCGCAGTTCATGCACTAAGAACAAAAATGGGTGCGGCTCTCACTGTCCTCAAAGGCACAGTTCACGGTAAATTTAATTTTGAGTTCACGATAAAAAGTAGCTCACCTTTTTCAGTCTCTAGAAATAGGAAATTAAATAAGGATCCGGCCAAAGAGAATAACAGAAAATAGAAGAATGGGAGAAAAACATCGTCTCGTCACTCGGCCATCAGCTGATTGTGTGTGGGTCCTAGAACGAGTAGTTGCAATCTGTATTGTCTCGACACTCGTCTAACATGACATCGATAGAGGGGCGTTAAAGCTAAACAGCAACAGGACTTCGACTATGCCCTAAGCGCCGAGATTGTGGGAGCGAGAGGGCCCCTCCTACCACCCATAGGGAGCGCTGAGTATTCCTGAAGGAAAAACTCAGTAATCTTTTTTTCCGTGAACCGTGCCTTTAAGCAACTCTACATTTTACTAGGCGAGCACTTGCGTACTAGCAGTCGTAATAATCTGCTACTTCTTCTCTCGTTCTTTTATGCAAATGATACCTTTTTGACAAGAAGTTCGGCACAGGATCAACATGGCAATGCCAGTGGTATGCAGTGTGTACGGATACTTACGCATATGATGAGAAGCCTCGATCTATTGCTCATCATTTCAAACTCACCCGCTGAAGGCTTGCCTGTTAGGCTACCAAAGCCTTGAGCGGTACACACAAATTTTATCGAGTAACAGTAACACCATTATCAAATACCTTCATCAATGAGACTTCCTTTCTGTACTGATAAAGCCCTCGTTGAGAGTTCGCGACTATTGGGAGTCGGATAAGGGTTGTCGCAATTGATACCGAAACAAAGGAAATCATGATCCATCGTTGAGTCACAAACCTTGCAGGACAGTGGTCGTAACCGAATAGCAAAAAATGGACCAAATCCTCATTCCCTTATAATGTCGTACCCTTAATCGGTCACTATCACTACACTTACTCCTCTTACCAAATAAAACGGATCAAGGAGTGAAAGTAGACCGTAAATACTGAAGAAGTCGGGATTCACTCGCTATGGGGCTCTTGCTCTCTGAGGCGCCCTGACAGCAATTATCAGTTCCTGCCACAGACTCACGTCTTTGTAACATCCTGCATCCCCCTATTGAAATCTGAAGGTGTTAACATGAACATGAATAGACTTGGTGTGGATCTAGCCTTTTATGCCTCTTTGTCAGACCTTATCGCCGTGATTTCTGCTTTCTATAGCTTCTTACCAGTTCACTTCAACTGTTCACTTCCTATTACCTACCATCAGTGTTTCCATCCTGCTCCCTGCATCCCTTTCCAATATGAACGCTATGTTCAAGGGTACAGGAGTTATGAATTTTCGGTCACCCACACGTACACATACACATACAGATACACCGGCAAAACACTAAGCGAATTGTTTTGGTAGCATATTACCGCGAAGCAGTACTCGACAGAAACACCCTAGTTGCTCCATTATGTCAGTTTCCGAGAAAACTTCCAACATTAATGGGATTGGTGCAAGATTGAGGGAAGGTAAGATTTAGACATACATCACTGACTTGCCGTGGAGGCCACTGGAGGATTACGTTTGGCATATCAACTTTCAGGACATTGCTTGCCGGAATATTTTCTTGTGGTGCCGTGCACAAGCGAACAACTACTTGACGATTATTTATTAGGTATTCATTTACCATTCGTTTCAGAGAAACAGTAGAGAGTTAGCCACTTANTACAACTTTGTCGAAGAAGGGGAGAAGCCTTCTTCGACAAAGTTTTAGTAAGTGGCTAACTCTCGGCTCTTTCTCCGAAACGAATAATATTTTCTTGTACATGAAGTTTGACACAGGACTAAAGGGGCATTGCAAACGGTATTCAGTGTAGGTTGAAGCTTATGATTTTGATTGAAGTCTCGATCTTTCTTTCTTAAAAGTAATTACTTGGTAAAGATTCAACTGTTAGGTAATCAAAACCTCGGCGACACACACAAATGTTTCGTATGATGATAACACCATTATCAGATGTTATCAATGAACCTTTTTCTTTACAGAGATATCATCAGTTAAAGGTTTTAGATAACTGCGAAGGCTTGAGTTTTGTCGCATGCGATCTCGAACAAAGAGGATTAGAGGAAGAGCTACAAAGCTTAATGGATAGCGATCGTTAACTAATAGCAAGAAATAAACAAAATCCTCATTTGCTTATCATAATACCGGTAATGGGTCCCTGTCGCTGCTCCTACATCGCACTTTCGTCACCCTACTCTAGCATCCCGTCTCATCGCACGAAACATATTGAACGGTTAAAGCTACATCGCTGATACCGAGCGATTAAGATTTTGATCGGTAGGTGGCTTTTGCTCTCTCAGGCCCCTTATCTTCTCTTATCAGTTCTCATCGGTTACTGTCACCAATTACCTACGATCCCGTCATTTCCTATCACTTATCAAATATCGGATCGCCCAGCTGACGCAGGACTCCCCTCCTTCTTGAGACAAAGGTACTTCGCCCGAAAAACATCGAATTAATGAAGTTGTCCCCCTTTTTTCGAAGGCTATTTCGCTGTTTCGCTGAGCTAGAGTATAGATTATCAAATGTTTTCGCTGAGCTAGAGTATAGATTATCAAATGCCTCTGAGATGTAGCTCCATTTCTTCACGGATACATCATTGAATGAGAATCCAACATTATTAGCGGTCGGATGAGTTTTGCCAAGAATGATATCAGAGCAAAGGAGACCGTGATTTTTCACTGAATCGCAAACTTTGCTGGGTAGCGGTCGTAATCCAATAGCAAATGTGGGTCAAATTCATCTCCTCACAATCACACCACTTACCCTTCTTGTCGACCACATTATCAAAGAGTCAAAGTTAGATCGTAAATAACAAAGGCGCTAGGATTTAACTGATGAGTGTCCACTTCTTTTGTCAGTGTTCCTATCCTGCATCCTACTATTGATTTTGCTCTCCAAGTCAACGAGATCAGGAGTTATGGATTTACACTCACACATTTATTTCGCGAAAATCCCGTCCCTTGGAGTCCTACTACTTACCATGTGTTCCCTTCCCTTACTGTCGCCTGTCTCCTTTTCAAGTTTGAACGCCTTAGACCCAAACTGAAAATTTCAGCGCAAACCTCGACTTCTATGAGCGGGGTCCGGTCCTCCCGCCTGCGATAGTGTTCCCATCCTGCCGCCTGTGTGCCTACCAAATTTAAACCCCCTAGGGCCAAGTTGATAATTTCGGCGCAAAACCCGACACCCTGTGAGCTGAGTTCGGTCCTGCCACCCATCATAGGTGTTCCCATCAAAATCTTTGGCTGACCAATCGTGTTGGTCAGTCATAAAGAAGGCGTTGAGCGAGCGATACTAACAAAGAAAGAGCTTACCCATCAATAGTGATATGATCCTGAGATCCTGAGCGAATGATATTTCTCTTTACAGAAATGGTGAAGAGGGAAGGGGCATTATTGGTGAAAGGGAGCTCAGCAGGAACAGAACCACGAGAACTTAATACATGGTGTCAAATATGTTCATGTGCGAAATAAATTCAAGAGAAAGTTTCGGGTCAGCCGATCACTTTCACTTTGCCTTGTGGGGGAAAGGACTCCACTGCGGGTTGTTTGACTGAAATGAGAAGGGTAGAGAATGAAGAAAGAGCAATGAATAGAGTAGCTAAATCCAAATTCTGTATAGGTGAACATGACACCATGCCAGTGTCAATCGAAGTCACGACGTCGAAGTACTCGCTTCACTCCACTCTCACTACATTCCGCAGCATTCGTTTCGTTAGCCTACCCACAATTTACTGCTTTACATATAAGAAGGAAATGTTGGATGGAGTTAGGTTTTCCATATCAATACCTTTACCGTAATCACAAGTTTTGCGGGACGAACAGACCGACAAACCTACAAACCGACATCCGACATATCGACACACCGACACACCAAGTTTCTGCTGTATAAATGAGAGAGATTAAAATGCCCAAATTCCATTGTTAATGCAAAAAGCTGCGATCCTACCAAATTTGAACTCTCTGGGTCCAGAACGGAACAAGAGTTATGAATATCCGCTCGACCATTTTGTCGCGCTAACCCCGCCCCCTCCTCTCTGTGAGCGGTATCCGGTCTGCCACCCACTGTAAGAGTCCACATCCTGTCGCCTGTACTCCTACCAAATTTGCGGAGAATTGCGGTCGAAAATTTCTATCGCGCACGCAATGCCCTCTGTAGGCAGAGTCTATCCCTGCTACCTGCCATGAGTTTCCCCTCCTGCCGCCCTACTCCTACCAAATCTGCACGCTCTAGGAACGCCGGAACAAGAGTTATGAATTTCCGGTCAAACAAACACAACAAGTTGTTCAGTTTTTCGTTTTCTTGATCTCTTCACGAGGTTGGTAAACAAGCTTTGTTAGCCTGACAATTCGGCGATAACGCCTTCTTCAGAGCCTGAAAGAATCACAACAATCTGTGACTATCCAACCGAACGTCTCCACCAACTCACCGAGGTACGAGACCCCCAGGGCACGCAAATGATCGAGAGGAGAGGCAGTCACCGTAGCTTCGTGGATTCTTCGAAACCACCCAGCAGTTGATGTTACCAACCGACCAGTCTTAGCTGGAGTAAGTCCTCATTGAAAGTCACTGTGGGAAGGCCAATTCTATATAAGTCC
>UZAF01016439.1:12809-44628 GCA_900617895.1 Haemonchus placei | reverse complement strand
AGGCATTTTGGATACAGGTCACCAGTCCCAAAATGAAATCGTAGGGAAGAATGTCTCGCCATCACGCGGGAGCTGCGGCCTTATATAAGGCTGGCCTTCCCGCAGAGACTCCATTGAGGACATACTCCAGCTAAGACTGGTCGGTTGGTAACATCAACTGCTGGGTGGTTTTGAAGAATCCACGAAGCTACGGTGACTGCTTCTCCTCTCGATCATTTGCGTGCTCTGGGAGGTCTCGAACCTCGGTGAGTTGGTGGAGACGTTCGATTGGATAGTCACAGAATGTTATGATTCTTTCAGGCTCTGAAAAAGGCGTTATCATCGAAACGTCAGCCTAATAAAGCTTATTTACCAACCTCGTGAAGAGTTCAAGAAAACAATAAACTGAACAATATATTATAGTAATACCGAGGTTCATAGAAAGCCGTACTTGGAATTTAACACACAACAAACACACCACAAACCAACAGACACACTTAGCGAATTATATATAGTACGGATAACATGCAGAAAGAACTCAAGAAAAAGGAGTGCGGACAAAAGTCTCTATAACAACAGAACCGAATAAACAAAACTACAATAAAGAACATCGAAGGGACTCCTTCCAAAAGTACAAAAACAGTGAGTGCACATGGCTGTTATGAGAATCATATGTATAAGAGAAGACTATGCAACTGAGCCTTTTATTGTATAAAAGAATGAAGGCTAAAGGCTTCGGGCGTTAATCACTCTCGTCTGGGAAACACGCTCCCGCATTTGACTTCCATTAAGCATCGATATGGCGTATTGAATGCATATGTTGCCTATTTAATGGCACTCGATGGCTAGCCGTTGTACGGAACTTTTATACTCCCAGCCGTGTCTGGTACCAGTTGAACAAACCTGGATGGATTAACGAAGACGATGTTGATTGGTATCTGATGCTCCTTCCACGCTGAACGGAACGTACATCTCTGAATGTATAGCTATGTATGTGTATCGAGGTCGCGAAGTCAATATGACGGACGACTCAGCACCAGTGTTGAGCAGAGGGAAACGCGGCCCGCGGGGAGCATTCAAGAATATCGAAGGAGTACTCGTAGTGAAGAAATGAAGAACATACGGCTTTGCGCTCACCTTTTCGACACTCTGGTCCTTCTTGCTTTGACATACGCCTCGGAGACCTGCACTCTACGGAAGCAGGATGAGCGTGCTGTCAGCGTTAGTCAACGCGCTTTGGAAAGGGCGATGCTCGGAATTTTCTTATACACTCAAGTGCAGAAGGGAATCCGGAGTTCCGAGCTCCGCCATCAAAGATCAGGGATGCCGCTGATTACGCCAAGAAATCGAAGATCAGGCGGGGCGTACACGTTAGCGATAAAGTAATGACCATTGGGCCAGAGCGGTTACTCACTAGATTCCTCGGGACGTCAAACGAACACCAGGACGGGACGACCTCCGGCCGGTTGGTGGGACTTCTTCACGAAAGCTCTACGCGAAACTCCGTGCCCCTCGAGCAAGTACGATTCACTGGACTAGTCTGAATCATGACAGGGACGAATGGAGACTTTACTGGCGCCCGCTCGAGGGAATCGATGATCAAGGGGACGACAGGTCATAGGTGATAGGCGAATATTTGAAATTCGAACCCATGACACAATGCGTGTGTGATAGTGGGCCACTTAACACCACATTACCCCCTCCCCAACTGAGGAATATAAGCGCCCTAAAAAGCGACGAAATGTTGAGGTGTAGTATATAATAGTATGGTAGTTTTACTGAATTCAATAGCAGCATGAAGTGAAAAAATTAGCGCTCATACTGGATATCGCACTGAGCGGAAAGAGCTCAAACCTATCCCCTCTAGTGGCAGGCGAATGAGAGCTGATTGAAACATCCATACTCAAACGAGATCAACAAATCTCCCTCCGCCTACAAAACTGAGAATCAATTCCTATGATTTTGTCTCTAACAACTGCTTAGTTATCAGAACTGTAGTCGAGAGCACAAATGAAAAATCTCCCCACTGAACCTATTCTGAATGGATTCTAACATAGCGATTGGCTCTTCCTAACACCGATAGAAGGCCACGGATCGGTGCTGCAGAATGGTGGGCACATGCTTTGTAAGTCTTGATAAGAATAGGTGGAGCCCTTGTATACTGGCCTCGGAAAAGTTGAAAGAGCTTCACTTGAACTTTATTGGCTTTCGTCATAACATCACCGTCATATAGCTTGTGGCATCCTCTGACCTACATAGGGGAAGAATTGAAGATCTATCTGGAGAGAGGACGACTTCCACAACTTCGACCATTCGACAATTCCTTCAAAACTCCTTAAGTCAAGGTAGCATGAATCTCTGACACTATTCTTGTGTAAATTTGCACATATTCACCCATAACCTAGCATTTCACATATTTCTCCTAATCAAATACATACATGCTGTAGATCGTACGTATAAATGCAAGACAGCACCTGTGCTAGCATCCTTCCTCGCAGAACTCCGCTACGCGCTGGGCGAATTTCAAAGTGATGAAGCTTGTGAAGGAGCTAATGTAGTCTACCTTGTGGAATGCGAAAATAAGAGTGAATCACATCGGCATGTTTGCCCTGCTTTGAAGTGGTCATCCAGTTGTTTTAGCAATTGGGTCACCATTGACTAAGCTTCGTTGAAGCCCCACTGACAGTCTGGAAAAAACACCGATTTTCCATTCCAGATGCTCCACGATGAACCTTTTGACTGTTTTCTCAGATTCCGTTCAAGAAACAAGGTTGTGCTCACAAGCCCGTCAATGCTCAGGTATGAATGCGAAAGCTTCTTTGAAATCAGAAATTTCACCATAACATTTCGTTATGGCATTCTCCTCCTGAGCAACCCAGTTCAAGAAAGGCTTAAATTCAGAATAATCCAAAGGACCGACAATCGAAGGGGAAACCCTGCTGGTGAAGAATGAACCACAGGCTTGGGTCGAAATGGATTTCTGTTCTGGAATAACATTCATTTCGCGTTCATTGAACCGACATGAACTTTCCTTTTCTAAAAAAGCCCTTAATGATGAGTATAATGTTGCTGAGAGTAATGCTGTAACAAAGAACAAAACTTAGGTTTAATGAGGATAATGAAGTAGATTTACATAGTAATCCAGCGTCGAGCACGTGTAGCGTCGAGGGCCCCTCCAATTCGGGTCAGTCCAATAAGTGGTTAATGGGCTGTTGCGACACGTGTTTCGCCCTTCAGTGCGAACGCCTCGATGGATAAAACTTTAAAGCGACGTTACCCAGTTCTACTCAGCTTGGCAGCTACGATAAAAGTTATGTTCAATCGCACAATAAACTTCAAATGATTGATTAAGAGTCCTGGAAGCCATAAGAAACACTGGCTGAAGGAGACCGGTTCCACTAACTTCTTCTAAGAAGAGGACGCTTGTTTCAATCTTTAGGCCCTTTTATGCTCATGCATAAGAAAGCGCAATCAAAGCTTAGTTTTTAGAGACTAAATGCAATTATCGCACCGTCTGTGTGGTTCAGTCTTATTCTTTCAGCGTAACTGAACTGGCCTTTCGTGACAGCCTTCCAAAAATGCCTTCAATCGATGATCATTCATGAGCGCCGTTTGAGTGGCATCCATGAATTTCCCATCATCAAAAAACGTCCACCTAAACTGGTGGTGGGAATAAGTTGAAGAGGCAACTTTTTTGAGCCGTACCGCTCTTTGATTTCTATTGTTCTTTATGGAAACCTCGTTGGCAATGCCAGCGCTTTCCTACCAGCGAGAGCTTTTTCACCGGTAGTCAGAAACCGCACAACGTTCAATCATTTACTTTTTTAGTTTACTATCAAGTGCGCAAGTGGAACGGAACGAATCGTGTGCGCGAAAGTGTTTTTCCATAGTGTGACTATGTTGCGAAAAAGGTTCCTTAGCAAGTATTTCGCAGCCGAAGAAATCCTTTGAACGTTAAAAACAAGGATGATCTGATCAAGATGGTAGTTCCTTGCTTTGATACATCTGAAGACTGCTGATGAAAGGATAGCTTACGATTGCCACTGTGAATTTATGAAACCTGAAAAGGAAAAGGCATCCCATCACCTTGTTCTGAACAAGAGGAAAAATTTGATGGCCGTGTTGAATTATATACTCTCAGCCATAGGAGGACGCTGAGAGTTGAGTATGCTTCCAGCTCGCAATATTGTTTTCTTATTGTTAACGGTTGTAGCGATGACTAGGATGGTGGACTAAACATCTGGATTATGGATTATGGATTATCAATTCTCAGTGTTATGTTCGAGACCACTCTCATATCTTAACAACTCTCAGCTACTGTTTAATGGTTTTAAGTGTGACGCTTCTTTGTAGCACATAGGTTGCAATGAACAATTTATTTGCATAGAATCATAAACATTTTTAGGCAGCTGTTGATTCAGGATGTTGAACGAGAACGAGGTGTAATGTTCAATGAAAACTATTAATGCAATTCTCAGTTTGGATTTGGAATTACAGAAGAGATCGATCCCGACAACGACAACGACGCAGGATCTACTGCCAAACTACCCAAAATCTAATCGACGTTTTACATTTAATGTTTGTCCCGCTATTTAAAACTATGCATTGCCCGGTCAGCGACCAGACCAATGATGGCAGTAATGAGCATGTCCCAACGCGGCTTAATATCCGGGAGCGGTACGTGGTGGAGGGCAGTGATCGCAACTGCCACCTGATCCAGCCTGTCCGGGTGTTCCAGGTGCTCCGGGTGCACCAGGGTTTCCGGGGGGACCGTCCATTCCTGCGTCTCCTGGGGGTCCTGGGGGCCCGGGCAGTGCGCTGCCTGGGGTTCCAGGCTGTCCAGGTGGTCCGGGAGGTCCCATTGGTCCTGGTGGTCCAGCGGGTCCAGGAATACCGGGAACTTCAGTGAGCTGTCCGGGAGCTCCGGGCTGTCCAGGTGCTCCAGGTTGGCCGTCGTTTCCAGGTGGTCCCATTGGTCCTGGAGGTCCTGGAGGGCCGGGAACAGCTGCGCTTCCGTCTTGTCCGGGTGCTCCAGGGTTTCCAGGTGGTCCAGGTGGTCCTGGCCGTCCGGGTGGTCCAGCTGGGGCAGGAGGACAATCGAAGCAGAAGTCGCCAGGAGATGGAACAGCATCTGGAGCAGCATCGTTTCCGGGTGCTCCGTCCATACCAGGAGCGCCGTCCTGTCCGGGGTTTCCATCAGGTCCGGGTGCTCCTGGTGGTCCAGCAGCTCCAACACCACATGAGCAGCATGTCTGTGCTCCACCACCGCTGACAGCAGAGTCGTAACCACCGTAACTGCCGCCTCCATATCCACCGTCGTAGTTAGACGCGCCGTGGACGACCGCACGACGATGCGCGGAACGTCCGGTAACGCCGTTGCTTCTGCGTTGCACGGATGCCCTCTTGATTCGGCCGTTCACTCCTTTCAGATGCTCGAACTGAAAAAAAACACGATTTGTTACCTTTCTCTCAAAGTTGCCTTTTAATAAAAGCCCCTAAGATGGTCGCAAACGCATTCGCGAACTGGTCCTCCTACAGCGTTTGCGAAATATAGCGCCGATTTATAACACAAGGAGGCACTACTATTTATTCGCCCCGAAACCGGAAACATTAAGGACATATTCGGCGTCAAACGTTAAGAGCTCCTTAAGGCGATGCTGACGTGTAATGAGGGAATGTCCCATCTACAAAGGAATTTGGAACCCCGGGAACTGTTCCAACTAATCCAACGAAAACGTTTAACAAACAAAACTCACACGGCCGTACTCATCCCAAAGACCGTCGGTGCGGTGTCTGCAGAAGTCCACCTAAAGGCTACAAATTAGATATATTCTGAGTTCTCGCTAAGTAGGCAAATCGTACTTCGGTTTGAAGAGACGATTGCACGTGCTGCATGTAGTTGTAGAGCATAGGGACGGCAATAATAGCAGTCAGTGTGGCCACGGTTGAGATGGCGATTCCTATAATTCGAAGCATTATAGGTATATCCAAAGACATGCAGAGCGTTCGAATTCATTCGAACCCACCGAAGAATGCCAACTTGCGGAGAGACTCGACCTCATAGGCCACTACCTTCGGGTCGTCGGACGTCATCTAAAACTAAATTTTTGTAACTGGAGATTGTATAGGTAGCGGTGGCGAGGATGAAGGATGATAGAGGAATAATTTCTTGTCTACAGCGAATCAATCGCGTGCGGAAGCTCTTAGAGAAGACTCCCTCAAAAGATTCCACCCATATGAGCTAGTGCAATATCTCAAAAGAACTAGTTACACATGTCAACAGATCTCTTATTAGACAAGTTCAGTTCTAAAGAAGTAAGCTGGACGAGCTCAGAAGCCTACAGAACGAAACAATCTGGAAAACAATAAATATCAACTAGCTGTATCGACTCATCACTTGTAGTACCACATCATTATTAGTGATCACGGTGGAACATCAGAAATGCAGGAGCACATGCGTTTGACAGGAGTGGAGAGAAGAGAAATGGTCGCGAATAGGAGGGATTTCTGTAGCAACGCTCCGCGCGCCGTTCATTCTTTGTGAAGTCGGAAAAAAGAATGCAGAACGAGCTCGATCGTACTGGAAAGTAGGACGCGTATATATCAGTTCAAACAGCAAGAAACGCATCCGTGGAGGTAGCAACACAGGCCAAATAACTGCCTGACAGTGTTAAGTTTCATGGTACAATTATGCGCATGTGTTGCCGTCACTACTATGAAAGCGTTTCTGAGGCTAATTTCGCCCGGCGTACGTTTCTGAAGCAGTGAGAACCTCTTAACTGCACTTACCCAGCCACCCACAAAACACCACATAAAAAAGACACATCATGGAAAACATTATGGGAACAAGCACTAGGAGGAGTGCGTCTCGGAACTAGTCAGAACTCCTTCGAGTTCTCTGATCTAATGAGAATGGTGTGAGAGGCTGAAGCACCCGGTTCCCCATAAGAATATGCATCTCTTCTTTCAATTTCGAGAAGCTGCGATAACAAGTGAGCGTGCTACTCATTATATGACCTAGAAACGTAAAGAGTGAATACGATTGTATACCTGAGGAAGTATGATAAGTAGAAAGTAAGCTAGACAAGTGAAAAGTGAGGAGTGAAGAGTGAATGCAGTGGACGCAGTAATGAGCAAGCAGGTTCAGCAGTGGCAAGTGTTATACAAGACAGCTGAACTGTTAGACGCTGCTTCGGGCTTATTCTGGCTACAGAACCGCACCTCTTAAATAGGTAGACTTGGAGGCGTGGTCGACACCGCGCCATCTACGACGGCGGTTTCACCTTCGTGCACAACTCGTCGATCCCCTCCCCCTCATACGCAGACGTCGCTGCTATCGCGTGAAACATTAAGCTGGAAAGGGCAGTATTCATATGAAAATGAAATGGAAAGTGAAGATGAGCTTGGAGGATATGACGAGAACTTGCACAGCTCTCCTACGACGCTGACGGCATCTCGGAGTACCGTAATTAGCCGTTGACGCTCACTTTCCTAGTATCGTTGGCTGCACCGGATGCGAATGCGATCGATCGAGTCCACAATTTTTTGTCGTTAATACGAAAGCGCGTTTTGAAGTTGTGACTCGCTTTACATATGAGAATCAGCAAGCTGACGGAGGCTTATGCCTTCAACACAAGACGGTTACTGTAGCGTTAAGTGAGCTTGAGCTTATAGTGGGTGTCTATTCACTGCGAACATCGCATTCCTGATTGGATATTGGGAACGTAAGTTCAATAAGCAGCGGGTGGTGATAGGTAGGAGCTACCTTGCAAAATAGGCTTTTGCTCCCATGATGCATTAGATTACGCCAATGAAATCAAGTTGGATTATGCCAATGAAATCAAGTATTTTGCAGTGCAGATTCTCTAACTTGTGCTCTGAAACTTCCGAAAAGAAAGGGGAACAGAAGGCATCGAATCGGGCTCAACTTTCATCATACTCGGCAAATAGGGTGCATGATCCATAACCCTCTGGCGATGAAGATTGATTTTCACTTCAGCGGTGGCGTGATGGTTCCCCCACTATTATAAATCTTACCTCAGGAAGCACGAAACTTTCGTTCTGAACTCATGGAAAACCGCTCTTCATGCAGGAATTCGTGGGAGTGCAGAAGCTTTGCTCTGGTTCTGTCCTCATCAATTTCTTCTGGTGCCTCCACCCCAGCACGCCCTTCTCTCTGGCCTATTTTTTGTAATACATGCGAAGTTTCTGAGGGAATTTGTGTCTGCATTCGAATTGCCCTCTTAGTTTACTTGCCCACTGAGGCACCTTCGCTTTGTTGACATGACAGCCACTATAGTAGGACTCTCTTTGCGCCAACAATATTACCGTGAACCACGATCGCTTCCCTCATTTCAGTGGTCAAATTCTTCAGAATGGAAACATGGCTTTCACAAAGAGCAGATCGGCCTCACTAAAGCTATCGCTTCTACTTGCTTCCATGGAGAAGAGCGATGATACCACCCGGTACAACAAGTCGATTTATTCGCATAAGTCAATCACTCACTACTCGTGGCAGTTAAGCCGGTCTCAAGTCATGAATGCAGCTTAAGTACATGTATGGGCACCACGTTTTTGATTTTCACGCCATTACCATTCAGGATTTCATCGACACATGTTCATGGAAATGGGGCATACTGGGGCATGCCTGAATTTCTATGTTCGAACAGTTCAAATCAGTGATGTCTTCAGAAAACTTAATTGAGAAGCACTTAGATGGTGCTGCAGTTCGTAATTGAAAAAGGGAGCGAAGCAGTTCTGCAGGATTAGAGCTTCCCGTAATCGTATGCTTATCATTTGGGAAACTAAGTACCACTATCACCACTCAGGATGGTGGTCTTGAAACTTTCTTTTGATTCTGTTCCTTCAGCAAAGCCGTTCTAAGCTCTAAACCACTGAGTAAGAAGTCCCCTCTACCGGAGATGTCACATTGAGGGTGATCAGCTATCAGTAGTACATGAAGATCATTTCAATAGGCTCTGCACCGTTTCGACGTAATCCACCATATAGTTATATTTCAAAGGGCGACATACAGGCTGTGAAGTTCTATTTGGTTTCACGTATTTTCTATAAACATTCCAATTAGTGCAAAGGGGCAAACATTGAATACAGCTATTCAGTAATTGATTCACCTCGGTCAGAGCATCTTTTGCAACAATTATGTCGAGCTGCTCTCGTTCACCTATCGCTCTTTGTTATAGATTGCAAGTACCCAAGCGAAGGATTAATTCAACGATGTTGTCTGGTTCCCGGAAACTTCAGCGCCTTCGGAGCTTATACCTGGATCCAACATAAGTAAGGCGAATCAGTACAGTTTGATCCCCCATCGTAAGCTGTTCTCTTTACAAAGTTAGCCTAATCGACTCCATGGCACGCATTCACCTGCGATTTTTTATGTGATCTCCATTCTCTTATTTCAAGACAAAATGGAGAGTAGGATAATGGTCAATGATGAATAAGAGCTGAGCGATTCCAAAGTTTGGTAGTGTAGAACGACCAGACTGTCTTTGATCTTTCACTGAATTGGAACGCAGCTTTTGCATTAGCTTGAAGTGTTCTGCCCTATTTCCTCAAGCGTGATGAAGAAGCGGAGCAAGTCATCTCATTCAACCCAATGAAACAGCGACACGAACATGCTTCCCACTCTACACGTTCCGGTTCTGCACTTTTTTTATTACTTTACACCTGATTTTTCAATTCGAAAACAGATGTTGTGTTTCCAGTTCTCCAATTTGCATACACCAATTATGTTTACGACTAAGTATGAGATACGCAACAGAAGTGGAGATATGGTTGAAAACATTCCGGAAACTGAAAAAGGAAGGGCTAGTTTTGAGAGGCTCTCGAATATGTAAAGGGAGATATGTCAAAGAAACTAACTCGACTCCACTTGACAGTGGTCACTGTTCGTGAAATTAGATTGTAGAGAGGAATGGGATGGAAATATACAGCATAGATCCCCACACTTTTTCCCGCCAGCGACGCCATGAGCAACAATCGTAGACTTTTCACTCGAAGGCTGTGACGGCTACGGAAAAGCGGAGGATTACTTGAATGTGAGCCTCAGCTGGTCCGATTTCTTCAAGCATACAGACTGGTTCGCGCAAATGATGGAAGCAGTTCACAGCAGGGTGCCCTAATATAAGCTAAGTGGGCAGTTTACCGCGACCAGTCAAGTTTTGTAAATTTTAAAAAGCTAAAATAGATTGTAGAGAGGAATATGATATGCGAATTTTCACTTCGGTTCTGATGGAGCGAGAGTCAAATAGAAAAAAATTGTTCGGATGGTTTCTCCTTCGTTGCTCGGCGATTTCAACGATTGGAAGGCAATCATTTTGTATCACCATGGCGAACCAGTAATGCGCACCTTACTAGTCTTAAGGTTCTCGTTTCCCTCCAAAGTTCAACGGAAAAATCTCATTCGCTTCCAGATGCGATAGCTCTCGATTTCACATCACTTTTTGGATATTCCTTTCCATTCCTAGCTCTATGCTGCACTTTCCTCAATGTGGAGCTTAGTTTTTGGGCTAGATTTTTTTCGGCCAATAGAAAGCTAAAAAATCAGCATTGTGAACATAAAGGTAGCATAAAAGAATCCACGAAAAGTCTGTTTCCAGTCCACCTCCCTCATGGTCTGTTTAGGTTGACGTGATGCCTACTTTTGAGTCTGCCACCTAGTCTGTGGGTTTCCCTTATCCTATCGTTTGAGGCGGTTGGTACCACCACTGTTTGTGACTACCGGATGGTAAACGTAAACGATGTAATTCAACTATGCTATCCGTTTTAGCCGCATAGTAGCTACCCATAGCTTTACTTAGCATGTGCTTCATACCAAACTATGAACACTTAACTTTTGTACATGTATGCAGTTATAGATATTATGCAATGCAAGCGCTAGCCTTCTGGTGGTACAACTATCGTTGTAACAACCAGCTTGGTATCCTCTTTAATCGCACTTTCTCTCCTCCTCCACCGCTCCCTTATGACCTCCTTCGCACGTCTACTTCATTTGCACTTTAGTTCTCTTTCTGGGGAGCGAAAGTCCCCAAGGCTGGGAGTAGAGACTGCACTTACTTTCTATTAGTCAAGAATTTTGAACTCGTATGAATGAAGAATGTATTATCCTCCTGACTGATTTTTCGCTGACATTGTCATACAACAACAACAACAACAACAACAACAACAACAGCAACAACATCATCATCATCATCAACAACAACAACGATGGAACTGCTTGAATTGGACATAAAAGTTAAAGACTGGCGTCGTTTTGTCCTAGCACTGTACCAGGGTGGAATCATCGTCCAAGCTCTGGGAACAAACCTTCCATCCGCATCAAATGGTGTCAGTGCTGCTACCTATGTTTCCAATACATGAGTTGTTCTGTGTGGGCGTTGGAAGCATAGCGAATGCCTACAGTATCGGCCTATTTTTTTCCACTTCCAGCAATAGAAGTTTGTAATAACTCCGCGAAACGAGATTGGCTAAAGGCAGGCCTTCATATTTATGCGACACACTCGTTCATTTTACTCATAGGTAGCGCAGACGAGAGTGAATCCTAGCCGACTCGGATCCCATATCTTCATGAGATCCAGGTCAGTCAGAATTCACCCTCATTCCGTGTAATGTGAAAGTCGTGAAAGTCTTCGGGAAGAAAAACTTAGGGCATGTTGAGAAACGACTGTATCAATCGTTCCTTGCTCGATACAATAGCATTGTCGCTCTAAACGAAAATTTTGCGGTTTGCACTATATGGTCAGTTTGTGTTTTTTAGGATGTACAAACACGATATGCTTGAAATAGGGCCTGTCCACCTGTTCTGTTCTCTGCATGCAATCCATCAATGTCTTCCTGTCGCAAGGTGTTCTCCGGCTGATTGACTGTTTTTGGCTTGTTATTCGAAACTCTGAAAATGTTTTTGTTCGAATTTTGATGGGTTTACATATAGTGCGCCAACAAAAAGCGAGGCTTGATTGACGCTAGGCTACCTTATACCTTGTAGAGCGATGAAAAGCTGCTCATTGCCACTTTGAGAATAATGATTTGGATTGATTCTCTCTACAGTGATACCCATCACATCTTAAGTTGGTCACTTCAAAGCTGCAACCACATTTGAGCGTCTCGCTCTCTGGTAAAATTCCAAGGATTTCATAGCCTCGCTGCCACTTCGAAATCTTGAAACAGCAGAATACGCTGCAGCGCACTATTTCGGCCTTGAAAAGGGTATTTGTGGGTGGATGCATGACTTGTAAAAAACACCCTCCCACTCTCAGTCTGCTAAACCATCTCTGCAGCTTTCCTGTGCAGTTAGTCCCTTTCCAGCGCACCTGTCAACACAACGGCAGCCGCAGTTTTTCAGGACCCCCGTTCGCCATTTATTCAAACTAAGAACAGCGAAGTGGAACCAGCTCTAAATCTCAAAAATGCTGTCACTAACGTTGCCGGTGCTAACCATACACCTGCACCACCGGGCCATCATAAGAGCGAACGATGCTAATCAGTTATCTTGGCAGTCCGCATCTCGCCGAACGCCTAAGCATCCAGTATTAAACTAAAAATCATTAATGACTTAAAACTGCCGCCAACACCGTTGCCTGCTGTCTCATTGACCTTCAGCAATGTAACTGAGGGCGCCGTCACCGTTGTATGTATCATTGACCTTCAGCAATGTAACTACGGCAAAACTGTTTTTCTGTAGCAGCTCACAAGGTCACACAACATCGCTGGATACATCAGCTGAAAAAGCAACGCCTAATGTGATTAGTTTGCATACAGATTCAATTACAAATCTGACTTTAGGAAACACGATTGTACCCCACGCATAGGTAGCGCATATGAGCAGCTGCAGCACGTAGCCCCAGCGTTTGGGCGGTTAAGGTGAAGGCCATGTTGTGTTCGTTACGTATAAAATCGATTTCCGCTCCACGAAAGATTCGATTTTACAGCGGTTTGCAACATTCTGCGATAATGATCTTCGTACTCAGTAACGCCATACTTCGTAACACTTTACTAACATATCAGTCGAATCTTTCCGCAATTACAAGAACGCACGCTTCTTTCGGGTGATGATACTTGATCGTTCTTACGGCGAAGAACTAAATGGAATGTAACAAGATTCCACAGTTCAAATGAGGTTATGTGAGACTGCAGTACATACCAGTTTCTTCAAGACGATTCCGCGCGTAAGGCATCATTGAACCATTTGTAAACCGAACGGAACTGCTGCTTGTACGTCGACCAGCATATTGGGTTCTAATGGGCTTTGTTAGACTACGCGATTTTCTGAACAGCTCGATATGTGTGCGAACGAAGAATAGAGAGTTTCAAAATCGGTACTGGAATAGGGACGTATCGTTCTCTTCATATTTTGTGCTAATGGTAGTGCTCCAGTGGTATTTTGGGGATAAGATCCAACAAACTCGTTGAATAGGATAAGGAGCATTAGACCCAAATGCGATTATAGAGATCGTCGCTTCACTGATAGCAAGTTCACTAAAAAATGCCTTGACAGCATTACAGTATCCACAGCAAAGCATCTAGATAGGGTGCTTTTTCTGTTTTTTTTTATTTTGTTGTAAGTTCAAGATCATACTTGAAATCGAGATGTAAACTCCAATCTAGCAGAGTCTTTGGGCGAACTCTCCTGTTTTATGTGTTAGTCCGTAGTCTGGTGTTTCGTGTGGGTGTTCTGTTCTGAAAAAATAGCTGTGGATCTGATGAACGAACCAGGATTACTGTAACAGCCCTGTCAGAATTTTGGGGTCGGCATCACCCCCTTCTCTTCTGCAGGAAAAAACTGCCAGTACGAGATATGAAATGGGCCTTTAATTTTTTTTACTGAACCTGTTTACACGGTTGTGATTCATACGTTCGACTCCCCAAATCAAATTATGTACAATGGTATATGGACTCCTCCGAATGAAAACTGTTTTGTTTCCATTTTCTTTCCTAATCCTTCCTGGCCAGACTCGCTAATCGGGGACGGGTCGGGGGTTCGGACAGATAAGAACGGCGTGTGGTTTACGTGATCGACGCATGGCTTAGGGCGGAAATGGGGAGGAGCCGACTAGTTTGCAAGATGCCAGACCCACCTGCAAAAGGTCCTGACACGGCTCTCAAGGCGATCGTCGCCAAAGTGGTGTCCGATTATCTGTGCGTCCTTTACCCCATTCCATACACCGATCACATGGATTGCACGCTGTGGTACCGGACTTGGGAGTTCGGCCAGAAGAGAATGTAAGGCAGAAAGTGGAAGCAAAACGGTGTTGTCGTCAAGAGTTAGGCTATGTAATATGGCCCTTGGCCTAGGCAATCGAACAGTACATATTGCAGCCGTAAAAACCATATTAAAGAGGTAATAAAAGAGGGTTAACTCGTCAGGGTATGCTGTGTGCTTATATTGAGGACCGCACAACAAACGAGGCTTTCTTCTTGGATCAAGGGAACGTCATGTATAGTTGTAGATTATACATCGATATCATTGATGGTAGAGGTGGCAGGAAGAATTGGAAATTGTGCCCCGAACCCGAATTCGAGTTATTCCTAAATGAACTTTCACATAGTTGCGAGTAACGATTTTTATTTTTCAAGGAGCTGGGTTCAGTGGTATAATGATTAGCTGCAAAAAACCTTTCTGTGTTCACTTTCTCATGCAAAAGAAATTCTAAAAAGAACGCGATTACGTAATTATCGCACCTTCAAGGTTCCTGTAAGTGGATGTCGCAGGTGCGATTGACTTGGGACAACCTAGTCTATGCCCAAGGAGCATAGTCGCTTTCATTATAACTTTCACTAGCGGTTTAGAAGTCATCAGTTTGCTCTTCATGTAAATTCCAATATAGACATTGAGGCAGATTTATTTATCGAGGTCTAGACTGTTGAATACATCGGAATACATATTCTTAAGGAAGCAACTGCTTCCTTTCTCTCCAGTAAAGCCCGCGACTACTGCAGAATCGATACGTTACTATAGTATGAAATGATTTGCATCGACAGCGTTTCCATCATGGACTGATTTGTTCAGAACATGCGAATGCTTCGAGGAGTGCTGGGCCATTTGTTGAATAAATTTTCTCCTTCGTTTTCAATTTTGTAACCAATGAAGCGGCAGTATTGTACCACGATTTCCCCGTGAAAGTCCTAAATTTTTTCGTGCCCTGAAAACTTTGTCCGAACAAAACATTTCTTTCAGTATTACGAGCGCTTTCTAAGGTGCGCAGATAAAACCACTCCCACGTTAAAGGAAAGCAATCCGCGTGGACCAGGCTTTCACTTGCCATCTCAAGACATAGGGGATTAACAGCTCTTTTCTGCAGCGATTTATATGCTCACACAATTTGAATTTTGACTGCACAATGTCGTCGCCTTTTCAGATAGGAGTAACTAATTTTGATTGCAATCGATATATTAACCGGTATCGATCTTTATTACAGTACGAACCAGCCCCTTCCTCTTAGCTATGTACACATGGCTATTAGACTGAACGAACGTATTCATGAGGCCACCGATTATGCGCACATACTTCAGAAAGCTGGCTGTTTCTAGTTACGAACGTCTTTTTTGAAATTCCTTCAGTACTCTGTGACTTCTCAAAATGTCTTATTGACAAAGGTCTCGGGGAGTCATTGTACACTGCCTTCAAAATGAGCTACTCCGCCTAGGTTTGAAGGCTACAAGCCGACGCTAATGTTCGTGTATGATTCGATAGGGAAGTTTCACTCTCATTCAGCCAAGCCACTAAACACGTCGAGATTGGAAGAGTAGCTTTTACTTCTTGAGGAGAAGAAAGCCGTTCGTCATTATCTCGTTGTGCGGAAACGATCGTACGCTGTATGCATCTCAACGATTTCCATCACGAGGTACATCCATTTCAACGATTTCCATCACGAGGCTCATCTTTTAAACAGAACACGTATATGCTGTAACGTAGTCTCTTTATTGCCGAAGGTGAGAAAAGGATGATGACGTGGGATGTGTAATGAATGTAAAAAAGCCTTTGAAGAAGTCATATGTAGAGAAAGCTGTGATCATTGAATGATAAGTTTCTTCGCCACCCGATGATTCTGTGTCATCCCCTTGAAAACATTCCTTTTCTCTTCCGGTGATTCATTGCCTAGTAGCGTTTGGCTGCTCATAATCTGCAGCGATTGCTTCCTTCTTTCACCACCATTACTCCAGGAGGCATTACAACTTTGTCTGGCACTTTCACGCCGCATCGATTTGATCAAACAATGTTTTCTGCAGCTGGTTCATCTCTCTATGTATTTCCTATCCCAAAGGACTGCATAAGTGGTTTAAAATCAAACGAAAAGTACCGAAAGTACTGAGAGCAGTACAAGTGCTATTTGCTGTCTTTTATATAATAAGACGATTACTCCATTGATGTGCACAGGCTTTTTTCATCTGAGAAATATTTCTTTAACTGACTGATAATGAAAGTTGGAAGGAGCTGAACACCCGATCATAAAGTCGAGACAGGCGGCGAAGGAGCGGGCCCGCAGACTCACTAAATAGGCCCGAACTACCCGTGGACCGTGGAGACCTTCTTCCGTTCCGCAGGGAGGTAGCTGAAGCTTTTCGAGGAGTGGAGTGGAACTCAAGCAGCCATATAATTGCTTACGAATACGACGATGATCGGGGAGAAAGTAGGCCTACTGTGGATTTAGGACACTAAAATATCTAGCGAAAAGGTCATTCTTTGTAAGAGGTCATCAAATTCTGCGAAAACTCATAACGTCGAATTGTATGTTATCCTTTTTCTGGGTCAAGAACGTTGGCTCCCCAGGGTATCTTGTTACGAAAAGTTTTTCCTCAAGCAAACTTCTCGGAGTAGCAGTCGTTTCGTTGGGGAGAACCATTTATAACATATTTTCCACTCGTTTTATCCCAAATTCTATATACTTTTTTATTTGGTATATAGATGGACAATGGAGGGACTTCAAATCACAGTGACGATCTGAAGCCACTCTAATGCTCACCTACCTTACACTTAAGCTTGTAAACGATTCCTCTACAAATTTCATTACATAAAACCTACTTTCATTCGAAATGAAGGGTGGTTGAACTGACTTTTCCTCAAGTAAAGCCGTGCATGTAATTGAGCGAAGTCAGCTTTACAGTCAAACTGCTGCTAAAGGTCGAATTCATTTTTCCAATGGATCCAGTTACATTTTTCGACCATAGGCTAGTATTGCTACCGTGAAATATCACTCTCGAGAGAAAAGCCTTTCTTTTCACCAGCATTCAAGCAGAAGCGCTAGTAGTTCGTCAGTAGATAGCCTATCGAGACTCACGGAGGAGATTGTATGTTTGCATTACCGGAAAGCGTGTCTGCCAATCATCGCTATAATGGCAAGTGGTTTTTGAGTTATTTAAATTCAATCCGGCGAACATTCATCGAATGCAACAGGTCTGAGAGGCGCAAAGTCTGAAAAAAATTCCCAGGTTATAGATACGGTCATGGCGTTAGGCATCGATGAGCGCGGAAATGAAGGGGGGTGGGGGGGTAGAACTGGAATTAGGGACTTTCCGGAAATTTTTTTTCAAAAATGCAACCAACCTCGAATACAGCAAGATGCTTCTAACTACGGATTACAGAGGAGGAATAAGCCTTCGATGATCGTTCTTCTGTGAGTTCTTTCTGACTAGAAAACTTCCAGGTTTATACTCCACTCTTCGTTTCATAGATTCTTCTTTATGCCAGTGCCCGTGTGGGCTGTTTGTCGTCTTCTTCTCTAATCACCGACCTAAGTGTTACCATCATTCAATGCGTTGTCACGTTTGGCTGCTCTTCTTTTCGGTTTGTACGTATTATCATCTTCTGCGGGTTTCTTCAGTGTCTGAACATCTCTTTCTCTGTTGTCTGCATGCAATTATGTCTTTGTCTTGTCTATGGTTTTTCTGTTCTAATTGTATTGTCTCTACCGTCGAACAATGTTTGGCTTTGTCTTTAATTTATCCATTAAGCTATGGCATTTTCGCATCCTCTTATTTTCTTTCGGTTTTTTGGAAAACTCCTGTCTGTCCTGTCTGTACATACTTTGGCCTTCTTTTGCGCTTCCCTACTCATATGCGTGAGTCAGTTATTGCCTTCCCTATTTAGCTGTACTCGCCCACTTCTTTATTTCCTTCCCTATATAGATGTATTCACCTACTACTGAGGCTGTATTCACCTAGTGCTTTATTCTGCTGTTTATCCGAATACTGCGTGTTCATTCGGGGCAGATCGCATACCTGCCTTTCCCTGCCATCCAACAACGTTCACCAACAGTTTGACATTCCGGTGTGTCCGGGCTGCCAATCTTCGTCTCTCGGTTTTTGCATGTCTTTATGTCTCCCACTGTCCGTCTAACAGCCCTTCGATTGCTTATTGCCTACGCTGGAAAACTCTTCTTTGTCTTCGAGACCGTTTGCCCATTCCTCTTATTCCATCTGACTTTTTCAATCGCGTTTCACATGCATTCTCATCTTTAGAGTTGTTAGCGCTCTTATGAACTGCACTTTCATGTACCCATTCACGCAGAATTGCACAGAGAAACTAATGCTACTTACAGAGCTGTAAACGGACACAGGAACACTCGTGACATAGATTGTTTCATGAACGTCATAACAGTGACCTTGCACTCATCAGAATTTCGTGGACAATCTAGGGGAATGCCGTGTCGGGTAGTCCCGCGTTCGTCAAGTTTACTGATACTACTTTACTGAAAAACCCGAGAACAAACCTCTGATCTAAAGACGAGGCAGCGAGATTAGGAAATGTAGGATGTGTAGGATTAGAAGATTACGACGAAAAGAAGAATCAGGGAAGATGAGGTGAACTAGTTACATACTTCTGAGAGCATCAATATGTAGAACAAATGCATAGAGAAACACTTCTCACAAACAGATATGTATCACATGAACATATGTTATAATAATTTATTGATAAGAGAGACATAAGCGAAAGTGGCGAGAACATCGACTGCCAGTGCGTTTATGTAATACAATCGCAAAACAAGTCATTTTCGCAGAATATGACTGAATGGAAATGGTGTGATAGAAAGGGCTGCGATACTAACGGTCTGTAGACCTATTCCGCTCAGATCAACCGAACCATCTTACAGTAGTACATCAGTCAGTGTTAGACGGAATTGGAAGCACGACGGCAGTAGCTTTTGCAGCAGTCATTGTAAGTCACTGAGCCTGTTATTTGAGGCTATCGTGACAGTTTGGAGCAGCGCTTTTGACCTTCGTGTAATTGTGTCTTTCTCCTTTTCATAATCGTTCCGATGGGCAGCCTAACCGCAGTTGGGGGCAAGGTCGATAGCGAAAAACCTCCCGAAAACGACACTGAAAGCCATTATCTACTGTAGGCAGTATAGGTGGAGTGGTTTCGGGGAGGCTGGAAAATAGATTTGCATCGGTCATGCTATGGAGAGCCCACTCACGTCTTTGAATATATCGCCTGAGATTCATAGCTGAATGCCCCGTTCCAGAGGTAGTGATCTTCTCAATAGGGATGGATCTATACAAATGCCTGTGTGTAGGTATGATATAGCAAAGAGTACGAGTAGTTCGTCCCTACTGAAACCGCCTTACAGAATCCTCTGAAAACTCACTCACTCGGAAGACTGCATCTGGAGCCTGAATTGGCGTAGTTGCAAAAAGGATAAATATCTGAAATGACACTGAATGGCTTCCCAAGAGTTTTTGTCAGTATTGGCCGCTTCAGGAACTGTAGAGACTCCAGTGGTCACACTTAAGTCCTGTTCATCTTTTTTCTTTCGAGCGAAACGGTAACGACTCACTGACTTACTGACTCTTTTTAATTTATCAAACCATAATTGCTTTTCTTTTTTTGCTGAGGAGAGTAAGCAGTGGCACGTAGTGGGTAAAGTTTGAAGGGCAGACAGATTTTGAAGATGAAATGGAAGAAAAACTCTAGTATAATGGCAAAGAGGGATTCAGTCATTTCGAAGTGTGATGAATTGCTAAGCCGATAGGGCGACCGGGCCGACGTCACTACTGAAGGACATCTGTCGCTGTTTCTAAAAAAACGCCGCCTAGCGTCATGAAGACTGTGTTCGCCGTTCTCAAAGAAGGAACCGCACGCACCCACTACAGTGCTCATGGTCATGAATTATACAAAAAAAGGAAAGAAAGAAATCGTAGAAAAGTATGATAAACAAATGAAAAACCAAGGTCGTTTGACCGTTCGCGTATGGCCTTTGTGTCTCTGCATTCTGCATCCTAAGTCTGATGGAAATAATCACAGAAATTGAATAACAAACACTGCTGCTAGTATGCCATTAAACACGGAGTCATTCGACCTTCTGAACCCTTGAATGCAGAGGAAGCATGCATCTCAAAGGAAGGAGGATAGAAAGCTCTTTAGTCGAAATCCCACATCACCTTTTGCTCTGGTGTAAACCATGCTCCAAGCATATTAAGTGCCAGTAATCATCATGAGCACATCTATCAGCAAGGAAGTTTGAGGTAAGAGCGTTTAGCGAATCCAGCCAAGTCAGCAGAGAACATCGGGGACAAAGAAGGATCGCATACCTGCAGGCATTCAAGAACTTGTAAATGTACAGACCAGATGAAGGCTATTAAGCATATAAAAATTAAAAGCTTGGTAAAGTTGAAGTTGGGGGAAGGGCGCCCATTACAATGTTAATAATATCAAGGAATAAACTAAGATGAACTCAGTGCAATGTGTTATGCCATGCTATATCAGGGACATGCAAATTTTCAACTAATGGCTTCAGTAGGGAAAGAGCACCGCGAGGGGCAAGTTTTCTTACCTTTTTTTCCTTTTCGTACTAGGCAATCGCCCCACCCACCCAGGTGCTCTTACCCTACTTGGGCTTAGTTGAAAACCTAAGTTTCTGTAGCTGAAGCCGCATAAAAGCGTGCAGACGGCCGGCGCCCATCCCCCTCTTTGTCTCTATCGCAGTGCTAATATAAAGAGGATTAACACATTAGGCTGAGTTCGTTCCCTGATATAGTGGCGGTTTGGGTGTCACCCCCCCCCCCCCCTTACTACTATATTTTCAATAAAAATTCATATCAAAGTTTGATTTTACAAAAAAGAAACTAAACAATCAATTTTTGGAAATTCGTCGCAAAAATCGCCGAACACTCATCACCCTTCCCATCCTATCCTATCCTTTTTCTAGGAGGAGATGAACACGAGATGATGAAAGGAACGCAGAAGGAAGTTTTTGATTTCCTCGAACCAAGGGTTGATATTTTGGCTCAGACTCGATTCAAGCGACAGTTGTTTTTAAGCTGTGGTTTTCGTGACCAACACGTACGCCCACACTTCAGCCAGGATAGTGAGCGGCATGAACTCAAGTTTCAGGTGAAATGAAATCGGAAGCCTATTCGAATTACATGAAAGGAAATCCATTAGATATTTAGACGCTCACCTCGTCTTGTTGAAGAGTTCCACTTACACTCTAGCAAGATAGTTTTCGCATTTTCGCGTTCGCCACACTGTATCACACTTCAAGAGCTTAGTAAAATCTTGATTTAGCGCCATCCTTGGAAGGATATTACTCAAATCTTGAACAAATTCTGAGGTAGTGACGGGGGAAGGAACGCGAAGGGCAGGGAGCACATCCCTACAGGCTCTTCAAATTTTTGAGGCTTTATTTTATGCACCATGACGAAAGGCCCAGTCTGATGACATACTTCGTCTGCCATGCTCGGTACCGCTGAAGTAATGACGGTATCTTCGAGCACGCAACTATGACAGCCCTTTCTAGCATCTGAATGCCACCTGGGTGATTTGCTGATCATAATAATATCAAAGCCAGAGCTAATCATCTTGAAAAATGAATGAACTTCTCCCCTAGATGTCGAACCGTCCATACCAATTGGAATTCATGCTCTGACCTTATGAATCTGATTGACTCAAAAATGTTTCCCTTCCGATTAAGGGGTCAGCTCAGCTCTGAACGGGATGACTTCTATTTCACATTAGGAACGTGTTCATCTCGCCAATGACGAGGCGTCAATGGGGGTCCACTGAGAAAAGGAGCTATTATGTAGTTCGACTTATCATTGGTAGAGCAATATCCCACATCACATAGATTGAGAAGCTCATTGAACAGAGTTTATGCTAACTTGACGAGGAATATTTCATGTTCCGCGTCTGGTTACTTCTACTTCTAACGCCTAAGTGGAATTGGATGTGATCGAATTGGTCCAGAAAGGTTCATAAATCATCAGTGCTTACAGCCCGGCGCTGTTCGTTCATACTGAAGCATGCATAAGAAGTTCCTGAGCCACCTAAATATGATTGTTATTGTTTTTCCATGGCCTAGAAGAAAATAGGAAATTCGCAGTCCATATCTAGCCTTTAGTTCCACTACATTGCTTTTCAGCAATTTTTTGACTTTTAGTCAAGTTTCTATTTTTGGTAAATACAACAGTAAGTTCAGTCCGCAAACGATGTAAAGAAAAAAAGACCATCTTTTTCACTCTTCACAAACTATTTCTGTTCATTCAGAAATAGCCGAGGCAATTAGTATGGACGGTTCGACATCTAGGGGAGAAGTGTTGTAGTAAACTTTACGACTGTGTATGTCATTTATTCTAGAGCGAAATGCTTTGGTTTGTGCATGACCGCGCAGAAGGAGAAGAAGTGTATCGACAACGACAAGGCAAATTAACGACCGCTGCAGTTTCTAGCTTCTTGCTTCAGACGATCATAAGAACTTTCAGCAATAAATGTTCGTCTGAGAGTCTTCATCAAAACATAAGACATTCACTATTGATTTTGTTTAATTTTCTATGGATTTCAATTCCAGTCATCTTTTAGACTCGAAGGGAGTTTCCGTGCACATACGATGCTCTCAAAGGCCTCAAAGCAAGTATTTTTTTATTGTAGAACTGTCCTCATTTGGGGAAAATGCATGAGCTCTGTTTATCACTTACTAGTTTCCATCCCTATGGTTTTTTGCTGGCCTTAGTTATATAAATTTGATATTTTATTGTTACACGAATAATAAAACACCGTCTACATAACGATGCTCCCGACAAGGGTGAGCTGATTGATATCTATACATATGTTTATCGTAGAGAACTCATAAATTAACCGCTTGAAGGAGAAAGCTAAGCACTTGGTGAGACATCGCTCGAATAAACGGTGGATGAAAAAAAAGCCGACTATGATTTGCTAAAGTCTAGCTGCAGCTAGACCGTAGTCATATTCCGAACATTTTTATTCTTATTGCTTTTGGTTCCAATCAGCTCGGTGTGACAAAAGTGCAAGTGATTCAGAAAAAAAGTAAAATTGAAGCACTCTCGAAATATTCCGCTATTTTGTTGGTGACATGGCTGCGACTGTATGGCCAAAAACCACTGCTCAATTATGGAGCAGAATATTCTCGTATAATACTGGTCGGAGTCGAATTTTCAATTAAGTTTTCAATGCCCCACAACTGGAACTAACGATATGAATTACACATTTTCTTTTCGAGGAAACGAATTTCGTCCTGCCTAAGAATGTGGCAATGGGCAACCTTTACAGGATAGTGAAAAGAAAAGAAAACTGTTTGATTACGACCGGTTCAACTGATCGCCTATGCGACCAGCGCTCCTCCAACTACTTCGATTTCAGAGCTGCAAGGAAATCTTTTATCACGGGAATTACTATAAGGTATGGTGAACAGTAATTACTGTCCAACATACATATATTAGTGCTATTAGATGTATGCATTGATTTCCGCCGTTTCTTGCGTTGAAAAAACATATTTATTACAAAGTTAGAACAAAATGTACATTAACCTTCTGAGGCAATCCAGACGTCAACTCATTTCCAAACTTTCTCAGCATTCCGGAAGCGTGTATCTGCCACATTGACTTGCATGGACTCGAATAAGTGGTAATCCGGAGGAACAATATCTGTGGAGTATGCGGGCTGCGCAAGCTGTTCCCATCCGAGATCTGCATTTTTTAAAGGACAACTTTGCAACGGCTGGCCCAAACGGTCCTTGTCCTTCAAGTTAAAATCTCCACTTCCAAAACGTTCAAACCATTAAGTGCCGGTTCCTTCAGATGAAGCTTGTTCTCCATTAGCACTGAAAAGCATCCGGCGGGCTTCAATGCCAGTTTTCTTGAAATCAAACAGCAGAAGAAGGCCCCCCCCCCGGGAAGATGGTTCATCACGTCCTATGACCATTCTGGCTGAGAGCAACAGGATTTTGGGGGAAAACTGTTCTTTCTGCCCTTAAGTAGGTAGCCAATACCCTACCTTACAGAATATGACAGGATTCATCGCTAAAGCTCTAACATGGTTCGCGCAACGACTCTTCGAATCCGGCGGCGGAAATTAATGCACACCCCTAGTATGTTGTGGGGGAAAACATCTGTGAAAAATCACGCAATGATTCGAATTTATCCATGAATTTTTGGCAAGGCCAGGGCTTTGGGCTCATATATAAAGGCACTACACATGCGTATACGCATGACTCGTGTTGTGCTCCTGTCGTTGCTTATCTGACTATATAGGGACCGACACTTATTCAACACGTACTCCTTACCAGTTCAAATCTGGCCGCTCCACTGCCAAAAAAACTTTGAAACTTGTGTCATGCGTTGGCCTTGAAGCCCCTTATCAGCAATTCTGTGCAGATCGCGTTCCAACACTTCACTTCCTGAGAGAAAAGGTGGAAAATGGACCTTGGTCTGGTTAATCAATCGCTCAGATTGAAATCTTGAAAATTGAAATCTCACTATATCTTATGCGACAGATGCAAGGACAGGTGTCTTTCCATAGCATTTCTATGAAAAACTTTAGAGGAACTCTGAACTGCTGTGTAAATACTGGCGGATACTTCCCGTGCAATCTAATACTTACTCTCTTTTTGGTGCGTATACACCTTTATTAGGACTGGATTTGAAAAATAAGAAAGGGTCGTCAAGCTCGGTTCCCTTTTAGTTCTGGTGAGCATTACAGACACATATATCCGCTAGTTGCTGGAACTGAGTAAGCTCCTGCTGATGAAATTGTGGGTTGCCCTCATTTGATTCCAAACTGATCCGAGACGCTCAATTTTTAACTCATGAAGGCAGGCTTCTACCCGAAAAGTTTGGAACCCTGCAGCAGTTCTTAGGCAAACAGAACAGAAGCAATGATTCTGAGAAAGATTGTTTTTCAACAGATCTCAGCACCGTCTGCAACACACTTGGTTAATATTATATGTTAGGTACCTCACCATTTGCGTAAGTAAAGCGACTGAAGGCTACGTTTGCTTGGAAGGTACAACTCGGCGCAACAGGCAAAGGTGTGTGAGGATGTTGAATAACTCGAGAGCATCAGAAAGTTCCTGAATTTCCTAAATAAAGCCGGCAAAAAGCAGACTGGTACATCCTTGTGTACTCTATGCCCCAACGGAGAAGAAAAGTCTGTGTTCCGGTGAGCATTTAGATTGCCGAATAGTCGGTTTGAATGCCTATTCTACTCTTGAATGACACTATTCTGAAAGCACCATGTTCGACTCTCGATAAACCTAGACATGGTTTCAAAGCAGGTTTATTTTATTCAAAGTACACGAGGTTAACCCCGTCAGCTGACGTTTCGGCGATTTTCGCCATCTTCGGAGCCTTCCAGATAAGTGGTGTCAGCCCACTAAGACGGTAGCAGCGGATGTCAGACTAATCAGTGTTCACCATCCACTATTCTGAAGAAACAACTGTTCTGACCGCACGCCTGTTCAAGCTATTGTTCATCATGGAAATACCATTTCTCCTTCTAATAGCAGATCTGGAATGAGAATTTCATAAACAATCATAGCGGGAGGAACACTTCTGCACATATGTATGGCATGATCTTGAGATTAAAGAGCGTTTTTCTTGTCAAATTAAGCTGTATTTTCACCAGCTTCCGAAAANAAAACATTTATTATATCTAAAGAGCATATATGAAGAAAGGAAATGCTCGTGTAGTACTCAAAGAAACTCAAACCTTATACATTCTTTTAAATGCCCCTTGTGCTTACTGATTTAATCGATTCAAACAGCAATTTCTTGCTTTCTCCCTTTCTTCAATTCAAATTTGTTCTTCAAATGCGTCCACTCCAAAAGTAATCTTCGGTTAACAAGGAATACCGGATCTCTCAACATTCCGAATGTATCGAAAAGAGAGTCATCAATGTGATATAAAGTCGTGCGTTTAGAACAGCCGATAAGTTTTATTAAGGGCACAGTTCACGAGGAAATGGTTTCTGAGATTTCTTTATTGGATGACCAGGCCCCTCCGGATACCATATGAGCCGTAGTCAGGTGGAGAAACCCCAGATAGTGAACAATAAGGGGCCATACACTGTATCGTGCGAATGCCACACCCACAGCGGACGAATCCCAACGGTGTTGTAGAGGCTGCACTATCTCAAGGGAACCCGTGTTGGAAGTTCAAACAACTTGAAAGGTAGTCTTAGAAATTTTTGACTTGGTATAGCCAGCTCTTTGTGCAATTGTAACAACTGGAATCTCGTCCAAATGCCCCTTCCCTACCTCTCCGTCATGGTGATCTCATACAACCTCTATTGCCACTACTTTTGAAAGCCTTATTTTTCGCGAGGCGGATTCTCTCGCTTTCTTCGCCACCGATGCACTACTCTACATCAACACTTCCTATTTCAGCTTAAAATGGCTACCCCAAAATAATCGTGAACTGTGCCTTCGAGAAACGAGGGGAGATTTTATTGTTACGAATCATTGAAATGTGAGTTCAATTGTTATCTCATGTTGGCAGTTATGAGAATTCTGCAGTGCGACGATCTTTGAATTGAATATTTTAGTTCTACGTCCTCTACGGGTGGCGAGAAATAAATTATATGAATGTCTGAGGGAACTGACCATGAAGCGGCCGACCTCAACAATCCATCAGCGTTTCTAATCACAAAAAACTTCTCATTAATCGTGATCTGAAAGGTCCACTGCCAAAGAACGTCTCAAAAGCGAGGTGTATTCCATTATATGCTTTCTCAAAATCGAAATAGACGAAATCTAATTTGCATGTGACGTTTCGTCCTGTTAGGTGATAGCAGTGAAGCGTGAATGAAAAAGCCACTGTACTCGTAACGGCATCGGAGTAACAAAGTCATTTGGGAGAGCTTGATCCTTCATCCGTTTCTTCATCCGGCAAAATGATGAAAACGAACAAGCGATATTTGATGTCTTGAGTCTTGTACTGTACATTCAATAGAAAATAATTATTTTATTGCATGTGGACCACCATTCTGATCAACTAATAAGGGAGAGAAAAATGATCACCATAAACTTCTCAAGACATTAGATGAAATGATAGATTTGAGTGTTTTAATTGTATAACTGTAATAACTTTGCGAGTTATGATCCAAAAGAATTTACTTTTACGATCATGAAAAAGAAGTTGTCATGAANTGGAGTTCCAGTTTGGTACGTGGGGTCACACGCTGTTCCACTGACTCATGGTTACAGTTCTTTCAGCCACAGGTATTTAAAGCTTGCATTAGCAGTCGCTCCATATCCCTTCCCTTTTCTCTAGATCTCGCCCTGCAGTAGAAAGGCGCTCGGTCAGACTTGAAATGGGAGGGATAGTTACTGCTGGTTTGTAAAGGTGTGGAGGTGTGTAGATATAAGATGATGAGACGGTGTGGTTCAGGGGCAAGCCATGCACTATCTCACACGCATAGTCACTGGTTCGAATCCCAGACAGATATCCGCCTAGGCGAACAAGGCCTTCCATCATTCTAGGGTGAACAAATTGATGCCGGACTGAGTCGAAGGATAAAACACTGATTTGATCATCGGCTGGCTACCACAAGTCATTGTATATATAGGCCACATACACGTTCAATACGCCACTATGAAACAATCACTGTTCATGGCTGGAGAAAAATTAGGGCTAATCAGGAACACCTAGACCGGGTCAGCAGAAATGCGACAAGATCAAAGGGGAAATTCTGTCGAACAATACTGCCAGGTTCCTGCCGTCAGGTAGAAAGATAGCAATGTCATCTTTAGGCAAGAAACGTGACCCATCTTATAGGTGCCCACTGTGAAAAAGCTGTGTTGGGAATCACCTGCGTCCACCACTGCGAAACGGTGAAGGTGAAAGTACGCTTATGAGAAATACTTCAGTTGTATTTGTAGCAGGTGCAGGGCAGGAACGAAAATTCAGTACGGGCACTCGGCTCTTACAGAAATCCCCCGGTTTAACCACCACCCACCCCCTTGTCCTTACCCGAACGTGCCCTTGTTCAANGGGGGGGGGGGGGGGGGAGGGACGGAACTTACGTGCGTCCGAGGATGCGCGCGGCAAATTGCGCGGCGAAGTTCGTGGCGATTTTAACGAATTCAGCGTTTATTATTGGGGTCCAGATTTGAAGTAGCGTAGATAAGTAGGATCAGCTGATCGTACTAATCTACTTTACTTCAAGTTTGTGCCCCAATAATAGGCGCCAGTATCGTTCGAAGGGTCACGAATTTCGTCGCGCAATGTGCCGCGCGCATCTTCGGAAGCACGTATGTACCTATACCCGTATGCAGGTGGCACCATTACGAATAAAACAAAGCGTCATGATACGGTAGTTGCATGTTGTACGCAGCTGCACACGACCCCACTCTGTATGTTTATACGGTGTCTCTCGAACACTTTTCCTTAATTTCGCTGTGTTGTTACTGCAGAAGAGCTCATCGTTCAAATTGCTCGGATGCATGGCAGAACATCAGTGCTCTTCTTTTCGAAAGCAATTCTTCTTCACACAGGAAACAACTGGGTCCACATGGATGGGCAATCTTGCAATGCAGTACGAGTGCAATAGAAATCAGGCACCTACTACAGTCGGCCGCCATTCCTTCGTAGAACGTAAGGCATGGACAGATGCATTATCATGCTGGAACACATGTGTCCTGCGTCGCGCACCCCTGAGAAAGGGCAGGAGGTGGAACTCAAGCACTTCCTGATATTCCTGACTATCCATCCGATATGAAGGAAATGCCAGCTCCAATTTGCCGTTGCTTCCAAAGCCACCTCAAACCATTCATGCGGCTCCTCTAAAGTTTCGCTTTGAATGGATTAGCGAGTCGTGACGAAGATCTCTCCAATAGTAATTGGTATCCATCTGGACCGCCCAGATTGAACCTTTATTCATAACTGAAGATGACCTAAAGGGAAAACCTGCAGAAAGTGATATTTGAACTTAACTTCAAAATCTCTCGAATAGTTGTACCTTGTCCCACGAAGTTGCCATGTATCTGCGTACGAATTCCAGCCTTGTGTTTTTTTTNTTTTTTTTATTCAGACGGAGCGCCTTTTTCATTACCTCTCGTCTTATGTGCTCGTTTGATCAAATGGACCATGATATCGTCATTTTCGAGATCACCAATCCCATTGAAGCACGAATTTGATTCGAGATAAGGTAGATTTCCAGGCCATTCGAGCTATTCTTCTGTGATCTTGGGCTGTCAAGCGTCTCACTAATCGAGCTGAGCGGTAAGCACCGGAGTTTTGAATGTATTTTTCAATACATGTAGGATAGCGTCCGAGCTCGCATGCGATTTGTCTATTCGGGTGTCCGGCTTCATGAAGAGCCCTGATCTGAAGAGCCGCGTCAAAGTCGGATCTAACTCGGGTGTCCGCATACTTTTGTTACAAAGAAGACTTTTCCCTCAAACCAAAGCAAAGTAAGAGCTACTTGAAAATTTCAAAAGAACATGTAATCCTGGGTTTTCGCATCGCAGGACTCAAACAGTATAATTTTTATTGCTCAAAATTCCCTGGCAGTTCCGGTGAACCAAAATATTGGGGTGTCTGCATACATTCCTTACGCACTGTATATGCCAAAAGTCGGGGGAAGAGGGGGACATACTCGAAATCGACAATTTCATAAACGGGCGTGAAAATATGTCTACATTCTTTGGCCTTTTCTCTAACATCTGTTACTTGCAATGTTATCAATATAGCATCTCTTTTATTCATAAAGCAGAAACTTAGTGTGTCGGTGTGTCGGTGCGTCGCTTTGTCGGTCTGTCCGTCCGCAAAACCTATCATTACGATATAGGGAGTGATGCGGGAAATCTTGCTCTATCCTACACTTCCTTCTTATATATAAGGAAGTAACTCGGTGGGTCAGCTAATGGAGTAGAAAGGGTACAGCGGAGTGGAAGTGAATGATGAGGGTGAAGTGGTTACTTCAAAACTGTGATTTAAAACTGTACTGGCACCGTGTGTCTTGACAAAAATAAAAGGTGATAATGTAGTTGACAAGGAAAGTCCTTCTGGACGTGGGACGCTTTTTGAAAATGGGTTTCGCGTGGTATAGGGGCATGAGCACTGAGTATGGAACTATAGTACATTTATGCTAAATGACCTCCTGAATGCCAGAAAAGGAATGGAAATGTTTTTTTCAGAAATTCCGTTTCAACCCACTAAGCTTCGTTTGTTTCATTCATGGGGTCGACTGTCCGCACAGTAGAAGGCGCCAGTGGGCTGCGCATTGTAAATAACGTGAACGGCAGCCGAAAAACGGAGCCACATGTTGAAACATGTTGAAAAGTGCGGGGAAGTTTCATATAGGCTGTCCATGGTTGAGCAGCTAGCAGNATTGCCTCCATATTGCACCAGGGCCAAAGCAATGAGCCAGAGAGGTGGAATTGGACGACTAGGCTGTCCTGGCCCGCCACCTAGTCGTATTCGATCCCCAGGCATACTTGGTACCAGTGCTACTGCCACTCCTACGACTGATGCCGAAAGCGTCTGTTAATGTTAAAACAGTGGCCTGTATGCATGTACATTGGCCGTGACCTTTAACGTTATTTATGTGTGCAATTGAATATTGCGGGGATGGAGGGGTCTTCATCAGTTTCTGTGTACCGGAACCCACTCCATGATTTTTTAATTGACAAGTCTGTGAGTGCTCTTTCAGGCGTGATCCTTGCTTGCAAACTCGGAAACCCAAGGCCTGGCTGAGGTTCCCTCGATGGAATCCACATCCGCAGCCGAACGCACAGGAACCTGTTCATGGACACAATACCGAAGTGGATTGCCAACTACGTACTGAATGAGGTTTAGTGAAGCGTAGCTGTTCCGCGTCAGATGCACCGAAAGACGAACGAGGTGCTGCCTTCTACGGCCCATGGCCGCCTCCTCTGGTACGACCGAGAAGTCCTCGATGAGACGCTGTCCACCTCAAAAGATTGCACCGACTAAAAACGTGAACTCCGAGCCACGACGTTGTCCTAAACCGAAACCTATGTGGAATCGAATATCATTTGCGGATGTCGTTGGCTCTAGACGCGATGGAAGCGTCGAAGACATAGGATACGGGATCGACTTGGACTGCTCATTGGCTCCCGTTCCGACGACGATCCCGAGCTCATTGCTCATTGCCTGGTGCAATATGGAGGCAATCTGGAGGTGGCAGCACAAAATGCAAAAACAGCATGGCTTCGAGAATCCAAACCATCAACCCAGCCTAGTTATCCTAACCAGAAGTCCACACCGCTACCCATCACACCATCCATCGCTGCTAGATCCTCAACCACGGACAGCCTATATGAAACTTCCCCGCACTTTTCAACATGTTTCAACATGTGGCTCCGTTTTTCGGCTGCCGTTCACTTTATTTACAGTGCGCAGTCCACCGGCGCCTTCTACTGGACAGTCGACGCCATGATTGAAACAAACGACGCTTAGTGGGTTAAAACGGCAATTTCTGACAAAAACAATTCCACTCCTTTTTTGGCATTCAGATGGCCATTTAGCGGAAATGGACCATAGTTCTATGCTCAGTGCTCATGCCCCTTTATCATGCAAAAAACCATTTTCAAAAAGCGTCCCACGCCCTGAAAGACTTTCCTTGTGAGA